>JAECUM010015838.1:0-64862 GCA_016617855.1 Megalonaias nervosa | reverse complement strand
TTGTTGTTGTTGTTGTGGGGCTTAACGCCATTTTTCAGCACACGATAGGCTATACATGGCGCCAGTATTAATGGTGGAGGAAGAAACCGGGAAATCCGCGGAAAGAACCACCGACCCACGAGAAGCTACTGGCAAGCTTTCTCACATATCCACATTCGCCGAATCCTAGACTCGAACCCACGCAGACAGAGGTGAGATGGCAGTGATCTGTAACGGAGAGCGCTTTAGACCACTCGGCCACTCGGGGCCCCCGTTGGTTTGGCACAAAACCATCATTATTTTTCTAACAGAAACAAACATTTTGGCAAATATTTGAAAATTTTTTAACTGTTCAATCACATACACAAACAGTATAGAGGAAGTTAACCTGAAGCTTTCATCCTCACACTAAGGACTTCATCAGCAGATTGGTTTAATTTCTACCGACTGTTAATATCACTCGATGGAATGGTGAGTGATGTTAACAGATTGTCCCAATTAGTTCATTTAATTGCTCATTAATAATGATTTTGTTGTTCTGTGTTCTCTTTTAATTCCTGTAAACCTCCATTTTAGATGGTTTTCAGATCTCTTGCCTTTGGTATCTTTTTTTTTTTTGATCTTACAAGGAGGTTCTCCAGAGTGGCAGAGTGGTCTAAAGCGCTTGCCTTTTCCAGTCACTGCCATCTCACTTCTGTCTGCATGGGTTCAAGTCTTGGGCTTGGCCAATGTGGGAATGTGAGAAAGTTGCCAGTAGCTTCCTGTGGGTAGGTGATTCTTACCAGCGTTTTTCCTGGGTTTGTTCTCCACCAATTACACTGCTTAGTCTGGCAGCCACATATAGCCTATTTTGTACTGATAAATGGTGTCACATCCTAAAGCAACAACCATCTTTCAAGGAACTTGATGACATCAATTTCTCCCTCAACAACATCCTTGTTCCAGGTCTGATATGTGACACAGTTGACAGAGTTGACCTGATTCAGGAAAATACTTTCCCTTTTTTTCAATGCCTTAAAAGGCTTGATAAAAAGTTCTGTTAAGGATCTGCATTGTCAATGAGCTATTTCATGGCATTTGCATTTGATGTGTCCATGATTTCTAAGCATCTTTAAAAGAAGTTCCCAAACTATGTTAAATGGTTCTGATTATGCAGCAACAATGTTATGATGCATCTGACCCAATAAGTTAAAAATTCCCTGGATCAGCAAATGTGATGCATTTGCATAGGAAGGCATCAGCTGGGTATATAATAATTTCATGTGACTGTCAATGGCTCAAATTTCATGTGACTGTCAATGGCTCAAATTTCATGTGACTGTCAATGGCTCATCATCTCAAAATTCCCACTCTTGTCGCATGCTTAAATAATGCCCATAAAAAATGCATCATTCCTGATCTTCTTCCCATCAGCCACCCCCGAATGTGATGAAGTGTAATGCTGTATATTAAAAGTTACATTACAAATACAATACATGACTGTAATTGGAATATGAAATATCTATACTCAATTACAAGTGGAGTCCAACAGCAAATTGCACAGAACCAAATCTGCAATATCAGAATGTAATGGCCAATCTGGAGTAACCAACAACACAGACCCAAATCTACCTATGCATTATGAGGCAGCAGATCAGGGATTCTGTTGTTTGCAGTTGGACTCAACTTGTCTGCAACTAAAGACAGTGCATTTAAACCCTTCAAAGGGAGCAGGCCAAGGGAAGAATGAAAGTAGGTGTGAGAATAATTACAGAAGAACAGGCAGACTGATGGAGACAATAAAACAGCCTTAATAGTGTTGAATACTTATACCATCTCTAGCTATGCACTGCTTATAAATCGGACATAAGAAGGAGTCTATGTCATCAAGTACCTGCTAAATCCACTAGTTCTTCTTCTGAGGCCTGTTTTAAAATCTCATCCCACTCTGTTTCAATTTCAGGGTCTTCCACTGGTTTAGGCTCTTCTTTTTTCTTGTAAACTTTACCTAAAATTAAAGTAATTATATGAATGTTATAACCAAGTGTGCAGTGACTTGCCTGTGATCATCAAAAAAATTATGCAACTGCCAATTTAAACATGCAAAACAGGTCACACCAACTTGAATAGATGACAGCTTTGTGATTGAGATGTAATCAATTAACATCGGGGGGAAAACAACAAACATCACATGTCTTGAACACTATCAATCGAATCCCACAAACAATTCTCTCTTGCTGGTTTAATAGACAATGACCTTATTCACCCCTGGCAATATGGATTAACTCTAAAGACAAACAATATACTCGACCACTACCTCAACTTTGGCTCCACAACATCAATTCGTGACATGTACATTAGCCTGGTTTACGGACTGTATCATCTATCACCGGTAGCAACAATCCTTTTTTTTTAATATTCCTTTTATGCTTATTTTTGATCAGAACAATCGTTACTAATCAAGCGGTCGTTGTAACAATTGATTACATATAGGTCAGTGGTGTCCGTCTGTTCTCGCGATATGGTCGTTCACATGGATGTCGGGTCCTGCGATTAAGGCCGGGAAGCAGGCTAAGTGCGGGAATAATTACTCTGGTTCCCTGCTTTGTATACTCCCTGCGTTGTTCACCCCTATATAAATAGCGGAGAACAATACAGGGAGCATATGATGCAGGGAACCAGACTAGGAAATAATCTACATATACTTTAGTCTGGTTTACGACTGAAGCTATAAAACATTAAAAGCACAGCTAAAAATATTCAGACATTGGTAGCTAGCCTATTTTTTAAAAAAAATTTTAAATTTAGAACGGTATGAGCGGTCGTTTTTACAGAGATTAAATAAATGTCGGTGGAGTTTATCCTCGTTTTTTGCGATGCGGTCGTTCATAGCAGTGTCGAAATGCATATTTTGCCAAGACATTGCGGTCGCTGGTCGTGTTCAGGAGGTGGTCGCTCATAACAGAGTGTTTAAATAATAAAATCGATCCGTGCATTACGATTGTGGTTGGAAATGACAGGTGGTCGCTCATAGCTGAGGTCGCTCATGACAGTTTTTACTGTAACAACATTTTCAAGATGGCTACCACAGTGTCATAATGAACATCAGATTGGCATCATTTTCATTGGACGAACTAAACATCACTGTAGGTCTTTAAGTAATAAATCTGATGTTGATATGACCATCCATTCAGATGTAGGAGTGTTAACATTTTCATGATAACCACTGTTGCAACTGATATTTGGCATCAGATTGGCACCAATTTAATTTAAGAACAACTAGACATCATACTGTCTTCTGGTGAAAACCCATGTACGACTTTCCATTTAGAAGAAGTAATAATAACAAGATTTTCAAGATGGCTGCTGTGGTGACCATTCACATCATATTTACTGCAGATTTTCCCAGATCTATTTTGTCAATTTCCATAACACAGACTCTAATTTAATATTATCTTGTACTAATATTAATACCTCCACCTCCTATGTTGGCTTGGTCCTCTGCACATATAAATCTAAAATATCAGTTGAGGCTATGATAGCATTCCACTTGCTTCACTAGCCATTCACATCACTGAAGATTCCTATTTTAGCATCAATTTTTAGTACATTATAGAATTTTTTATTTACTGCATCCATCCTTAATGCCATCACAGAGGTCTGCAACATACTTCACACATGAATATGGTATGGAGTATGTATAAAGATATACACTACACTGTGTTAATATGTTACAGGCCCCTATAACAATCACTATTTTGAAAATGAACAGAACAAATGTGTATCAAGCACTGAATATATCTATACAAAAACCAATGACAGTGTATCTTTAATGATAAACTGATAAATTAGGTATTACATTACACATTTCAGCTGGTATACAGTTCATTTTGAGGACACAGACTAAAATGCATTTGTCACAGAATAAGACAAGAAATAACTTGGTTTCGCCTTAGAACAATTTGATCATTTTCATCATACATGTGTACAACGTTACCTAGGGTGGATAATTGATTTTCTAGCTAAGTGACTCAGCTAGCATGCATCTCGTTGTAGATCGCTTGTGGCGAGAGACACAAAAAGCATGGCATGCACGGGTATTTTACCCTAGCTCATTTTCCTGATGATTTAAGGCAAGTTTCTGTTCTAATCGACACATCGGTCTTTTGGGATCTTGTCAAGGACTGTATGCTCTCCATTTGATTCTACAGCCATAGGGGTAAGTGTTACATTTTATATTATTTGCATATATGTTAAGCATATTCAGTTTTAATGACGTAGCGTGAAATGTTGCCTTTATCATTACGCAGATCTGAAACATTATGAACCTTTGAATTGTTACAAGTTGCTATTAAGAGTTTAATTTAGTAGCATGTGTGTATAAATTTTAATTCCATACCTGTTATTATGACCAGTTTTGAATTTATTTTAGATGTGTGTGTGCGGGTGTATCAGGCTGTCGGTCTGGTTGTTTGTATGTCTGTCTGTATGGGGATGGAAGCATGTGCGACCATCAAAGCCATACAAGGACAGAAGTGCTGATCTGTAAACTTATGCGCATGGTGGATCCATGAAGAGGGTGCGTGGCCAATACAAGTGTGGGCTAACCCAAGAATTCAGGAGAAGCGAGGTTTGACAATGGACATATGAACCAAGTCAAAATTTCTCATTTTCAAGCTTTAGAAGTATTTAAATGAGTCATACGTTGTTATGAATTGTATGTGCTGTACAAATGATTACATGAGTCATGAATCATATGTTTGATACAACTGTTATGTTTATTACAATTGATCATGTTTGTTTCAATTGATTATGCTGTGTTTCAACTTAGTACATGGAACATATATTGTGTTTCAATTGAGTACATTTGAGTACAATTGAGTTACACCTATTTGCATGAGATTATATGAATCTTACCTTTATTACATGAGATTATATGAATCACATCTTGGTTTTACTGTACCATGTGTCTACAATTTTGAATATATGAATCATATTTTTGTTTCCCCATTTTCGAATGATTGTATGAGTTATTTCTTTCTTTAATGTCACACGGTTTCATAAAGTCACAAATTCATTTGCATATAACAAATGTTTATGTGATTCAGAAGTAATTCAATGAGTCGTATGTTTAGAGCATGAAAGAATCGCACTGTATATGTTGCAGAGAATGCACATATATTTATTAATTTATTTCATAAACTTCCATCTTTCATCACATTGTGTTTGTGTTGTCATTTAATCCAGGCATCCATTCAGGTCAAATCCTGTTACAGCATTCTAAATGGTTTGCGAGTGTACTGGATCTGAAACCAGACTATGTATAGGCACCAATGAAACTAACTGCACAACAGAGAAAATAGAGTCACATATTTCAATTGGGATTTTCCATTAAAATGTGACACATGATAGAGACACTGTACAAAATGACAACTGTGAAAATAGTTATAGTGAAAAATCAGCAACTGTTTCCCTTTTTCATATATTTATAAGAATAAATATGGATTAAAATGATTAATTTTATTAGTAATAGACTTGCATGCATCAAATTAGTTACTAAATTGATTACTTCACTTAGAGTATCTTTATTTCTAACTTTCCAGCCTCCTGTTGGATGGGCAGATGATAATTAATGCATTGAAGTGCAAAAAAAAAAGGTGGGGGAATGGCATGAAATGAAAGCAGACTTTCCTGGCATGTTTAGATGCAATGACAGACTCAAGTATGACTATCCGACAAGAAGCACCCACTAGTGTAGACATGTATAGACAATAAACAAACCTCTTAATTCCTTAATAAATGGCTTGAATTGCTCCCAGTCTTTTTCTTCCCTTGCTTTCTTCTCTAAGAAATCCAACAATTTCTTTCGATCAAATTTTCCTGTGGGTTGTTTCTTTGTTTGATCTTTCATGCGTTCTGAGGGTGGCAACAGGGCATTCTGTCAGAAGAAAATGTTCAGTACAGTGAAACCCACATGTAAAGGACAATCAATGGACATGGAAAATTGTTCTTCCAAGAGAGATGTCCTTATATTTCGGGTCATTATACTTGATGCATTCAACAGTTCATAATGTTAGGACCCAAAGTGTTCATAAAATGCGAAAAAGTATAAGCTTTTAAGGAAATGTTAAAATCCAGTAGCAATGAAACTAAACAATCATACTTTGAAATATAAATATTTTAATGGAAAACACAATTTACATTATACTAAATTTGTGGCCCAGTACAGCTCATGTGATTTTTCTTTTCTCCATGCTTCATGATGGGTGACTTAACTCCCTCCATATTCACTCTGCATTGAAGGGGTGTATATCTACAAATTACCAACACACCTTGGCAGGTATGCCTTTGTCAACTCCACCATTAAGGGGGATGGTCAACATTAATGATTGACATTTCAATAAACAATGCATGAAAACCAACCCACCCATGGAAGACTGAGACATTAAAAGTTACTAACTATCAGATACTATTTGAAGAATCAGTCATCTTTATGTTTATTATGTTTGAACAATAAATATATGTTAAAAGTCTTGTATATTCAATAATGTGTGATAAGTAAATGTTGATATACTTCTATTGCAATAATGTTACATTTTTAACACATTTCATTTGCTTTTTAAGAGCAAAAATGTATCCTGTTACAGTGGATTACAAGTAATCCTTTGTGATATGAACAGTTAAATTCCAAATGACAACCTCTGCTATGTACAATAAAGAAATACAATAGTCACTCTAATGGACTGACAATCTATTGGTTTAAAAAAGATTTCTGGAATTCAAGATGAGACTATTTCTTCCTTTAACTCTCTCCCTACCACTGACATATATTCACTATACACATGTGCCTTGCCGCCACAGTAACTAACAAATCTGCTGGAACACAATAACGTATATTTGACATACTGTGTAGATCACTTGCCTATTGCATGTTTTACACATCAGTGACAGACTGATCTGCTCTGTACATTCATGTTACAAATGATCTAATTCGTCAATAATGGGCAGTAAAAGGACACAGCCAATCAAAATAGAGTTTACAAATTATGGTTCATTCTATGAAAGACATCATATACTAGATATGGCTACTAAATAAGGGGATTTTCTGGAATTTTTGTAACACATGATAGTTATTACATGTGGTTGTTGACAGTGATAACAACAGCTTTTGCCAGGGATTTGTAATCACAAATTTCAAATTTTTTTGAGGATGAGATTCATGATACTGATTTAGAAGTCTTGGCTGTTTGGCTGTGACACTGAATTATCACCTTTGTCCAGTCTGTCAGAAACTGAAATAGAATATGATGCTGCACTGTTGATAAGAAAGCCACATGCTCTGCAAGTCACCGAGTTCACTGAAAGCATTGGTCCCACTTTCATTTTGGAAGTGACAGAAAAGAATAAGATATTTTCCCCTGGTATTAAATGAAAGAAAATGTGGCTGCAAAATGTAAAGAAAAAAAAAATAATTTATTCACATGCTCAAGTCATCAGCTAAAAAGTTATCATTTGGCTGCAGAAGCATCAGGCACTGGTAGTCAGTCCACAAATCAGCTACAGTAGTGACCTCAACTACTATAAAGAGCAGTGAGACACTATTTCAGTTCTAGTATTTAAAGAGTTAAACTGCAGAGTGTTGAAACCATATTAAATATTCTTCAGGGATAACAAGATTTTCAAAGTAATTACTGTGGTGGACATATTAAATGTCAGCCTGTCACCAGTTTCATTTTAAATTTTCAAGATGGATGCCATATTGGCAACATTCAAAATCAGATCAGCACCATTTCCATTTAGTAACAACTAGATATCATAAGAAGCCTTTTGGTGAAAGCAAAATATCAATATCACCAGCCACATAGAAAAAGATAATATTTTCAAGATGGCCATGGTGGCAATCATATTACAAGTGGGATCAGCACCATTTTCGATTACGACCAAACAGACACCATAAGAAGTATTTATTGAAAACCCAATGTCGATGTGATCATTCATTGAGGAGAAATTGTGGTAAGATTTTCCAGATGACCACTACAGCAGGCATATTCAATGTCTGCATGGCACCATTTGGCTATATTACATTCATGAAGATTAGCAAAAACAATATTTTCAAGATGGCCACTGTGACAGCCATATTGGACATCAGATTGGCACCATTTTCATTTAGGACCAACTAGACATCAAAAGAGGTCTTCTGATGAATACCCTATGGTAAAATTGCATTTTGTTCAAATAGTGATAACAAGATTTTCAAGATGGCCACTGTAGGAGCCATACTGGACACCAGATTGGCACCAATAAGACCAACCAGACATCATAAACAGTTATTCAGTAAAAAAAACACAAAAAAAAACATGCTATGTGACTATCCATTCAGATGAGTAGCAACAAAAGTTTCAAGCTGACCACTATGACAGTGACACTGGCCATTAGGTCAGCATTGTTCTCAATAGGATCCACCAAAAATCTTAAAAAATTCTGCTGGTGAAAAGCCGATATCAATGTGACTTTCCATTCTGTAGGATCAGCAATAACAAGATTTTCAAGGTGTGATACTATATTGGATATCAGATTAGCATTATTTTAATTTACGATCAACCAGACATCATAAAAAGTCTGTCAGTAACAACATGTTGTTATGACAATCAATTTTGGAGAAGTAGCAATAAAAATTCTTTTCAAGATGGCCACTGTGGTCCTTTAGTGAAAAACACCGTTCGTTCTGAAGAGTATGCATGATAAGATTTTCAAGATGGTCACTATGCCAGCCATATTAGATATCCAAGAAGCACAAGTTCCATTTAGGATGCATAATGTGTGCATGTAAAGTTTCATGGCAACCCTCCAAGTAGTTTAGAAGGATAGAGATAACAAACTTGCACCAACAGATGGAAGGATGATGGATGACGGACAACAGAACATCACATAAGTTCTTCTGGTCTATGACCAGTAGAGCTAAGAAAAACCACTGAACTGACCCTGAAATGCAAACCTTGTGCTGTGTTATTACGCATTAATGACAGTGTATGCAGTCAACAACAGTCACAAAGCTGAATATACCCAACTTTGAGTTACATGTATTTGTTGTTCTTTTGGGTTTAATGTCACTTCTCAGCACTTTATAACTTTCTGGGGAGGAGGGGAGATGGGAGTGCAAGTACAGCAGGAATGGTATGAGTGTATGAATATGCAACAAAATCAATGGGGAAATGTAATAGTGAGTCATTCATAAAGTGGCTGTATGATTTGCACAGAAAAATGATAAGCTTCTTCATTTGAATTAGCTATTAAGATAAATTCTTGGAATCTTGAAAGATCTGTACAATGTGTACATCTTAACAGGCATGAAATTAAATTAATATTCTTCAACATCAAAGGTCACTCTGGGTTTAACATAACTTAGAGCAATGAAATACACTACAGACTGATGAACCAGTCAAAGTGTAAAACAATAATTACATCTGGATCAAAATCCCCATTAAGCTCATCTATCTCTTCTGCCGTCAACTGTGCCAAAAGTTCATCAATGTTTTCAAGATCGATGTCTGGAAACTCAGATTTCAACTGTACTGGAAATGCTGTCGTCATGATGAAGCCCTTCTCCCGTTATCTGAAAGGTACACGTCATGTATTACATTCATGTTCATTAGTTTGGTGTAAGAAATTCCCTCTCTCAATGGTTCTTATACTGTGCATAAATTAGACCAGACAAAATAAAGATAAAAGATCATTAATGTTGATTATAGATTGAACTATGCAGTTTGCTAAAATTTCCTTCCCATCTATAAGAACTGTGATCTGAATAGTGGACAATTATTTGAACAAACAAGAAAATTGTAGAAAACAGCCCTGTATTCCAACTCTATAATGACTACTTCAAAGCATGTAAAGCTAGGAAAGTGAAATTAAAGAAATTAATAAATTCACATAGCAAGTGCTTAATAAACAAGTTACAGGTAAGAGCATTTGTGAACCCTTAATTTTTTCAAAATGACTCCACTTTCTGACTGGATAAGAGCAATTAAACCCCACTGTTTCCACCTCTGCAATGAACACTTTTATCCTATTTGGTGAAATTATCAACAGCTAAGTGGATTTGATGGTTGGACAAAAAACCAGGAAGAATGGCATTTTATGTTTGCTACAGACTAAGTGGATCCTATCTCAGAGCACTGTACCTGCTCATCTACCAAATGGATTGTGTCTTTGAGCACTATAACTGCTCATCTACTAAGTGGATTGTGTCTTAGAGTACTGTAACTGCTCGTCTACCATGTGGATTGTCTTAGAGCACTGTAACTGCTCATCTACCAAGTGGTTTGTCTTAGAGTACTGTAACTGCTCATCTACTAAGCGTATTGTGTCTTAGAGTATTGTAACTGCTCATCTACTAAGTGGATTGTGTCTCAGAGTACTGTAACTACTCATCTACCTAAAGAAGCCTACCTTATCAGAGTTCAGAGTTCTTTGAGATGCAGAAATATATGTAAAAATATGCATACACTGCACTTTTAATTTTGGACACATGAAAATTCCATAAAGTGAGTCCTCATTTTGCAAGATTTTGCTGGTGAACTTCTCTTTCATATGAACGATTTCTACAAATCAAGTAACATTAATGTAGTGTGCAGGAAATAAGCCAGTTTTAAGTGATTGTAAACGGTTTTGTAATTTGTATATGCCAGATTTTAGCAGATACGGAGATTAAAACACTCGTTAATCAATTGTCAGCATTTGATCAAAAGCTGAATTACACTGAACTGACACCATGATTTGATAAGCATGACTGCACACTTTCATTCGATTGTATTTTAAATCCTTCTACAATGTTTGGAACAGCTGTATTTTATCAAATATATGTATCATATTAAGAAAAACAGTGCCAAGATTTTCTGACTTATTTTGCTTGTCACAGGAATATGAGCTCCCATGTTAATTGTCACATGTCATAATATCAGCTATTTTGGGGAGTATCATGTATGTTCATTTTCTAACGATTATCATGTGTAGTTTAATGACTGCAACTAGTAAATTATTTCTTTGGTGCCAAACATCCAGTAAACCTGTTTTTGCCTCAGCGTTGCTGATTTCACCTATAAAATGTTTGTGGCTTGTGAGTGAGGTTTCTTGTCAGTGGCTTGTGAAAGAGGTTTCTTGTCAGTGGCTTGTGAGTGAGGTTTCTTTTCAGTGGCTTGTGAGTGAGGTTTCTCATCAAATAATTATATCAATGCAAATAGTTGTCGATGTTTCAAACTTAATGCAATTGTTGATGGTGATGAATGAAATTAAGAATTTAAGGATTTTGATCCTAAATGTGCAGGGAGAAGCATGGTTAAGCTTTGTTTAAGAAAAATATGAATGTATTATGTTGTGTGGCTTAGAATGAAATGAAAACAAATAAATGGAATATGGTCCAGTTTACTGGCAAATTTATTGATTTGAAATTGAATCAAGCCAATTAGATAGTTAATACAAAAAAATATGTAATCTCTCCCTTGCTTCTTCTACCTGCACATAAAAATTAAGAATGCCAAGTTGTTGTTGTTATAGGGTTTAACGCCATTTTTCAGCTCAAGATAGGCTATACATGGTGGCCAGAATAAATTGTGGAGGAAGAACCCGGGAAAACCCAGAAAGAACCACCGACCCACGAAAAGCTATTGGCAAGCTTTCTCACATACCCACATTGGCTGAGCCCGAGACTCGAACCCACGCAGACAGAGGTGAGATGGCAGTGATCCGTAACGGTGAACGCTTAAGACCACTTGACCACTTGGGGCCCCAAAGAATGCCAAGTTACGCCATTGAGAATTTATACAGTTGTAACATCACAATCAAAATTATCACAGTTCTCAACTGCCTCAGATTTTCAGTCTTTAAATATAACACTATTTCACAATTAATGAGCATGAGCCATCTGATGACTTACTTATATTGGTAACTCAACAATACACACATAATATTCTGAATTATTGCAAGGATAAAGGATTTTCTTTTAGCTGCTACTTTAAGTGGTGGGTCTCCAATATTCATCAAGAAAGAAGTCCTGGACAGCAACTTGAAACTCCTATGGAAAACACTGTTAGAGTGTTGGAGTACTGCATCTGGTCATGTACTGAGTGTAGTCTGTTTCTGGGTATTGCATCTGCTCTTTTACTGAGTGAATCTTGTGGAATAATGCATCTACTTGTGTACCAAGTGAAACCTGTATGAGTACTGCAACTGCTGATGTACTAAATGAAACCTGTCTTAGACTACTGCATCTGCTCATGTGCTAAATGGAGTGTGTCTTAGAGTACTACAACTGCTCATGTACTAAATGAAGCCTGTCTTAGAGTACTGCATCTGATGTACTAAATGAAGCTGGTCTTAGAGTACTGCATCTGCTCATGTACTGAATGAAGCCTGTCTTAGAGTACTGCATCTGCTCATGTACTAAATGAAGCCTGTCTCAGAGTACTGCATCTGCTCATGTACTAAATGGAGCCTGTAGTACTACTAATCATGTACATGTACTACATGTGAGTCTGTCTTCATCTGCTCACCTACTGCATAAATCCTTTCTTAGAGCATTGCATCTGCTCAATGTACAGAGTAGAGCTCATCTTCGAATACTGTACATACCAATGTGTAACATACACTAACTGCAAACAGTGATATGACATGTTTTATAAGACTTTCAAAATTAAAGCCACCATATATACACGCTTATAAGAAAAGCCCAACTGCAAACTGCACAGACCCAGATTTGCCATCACATAATGCACTGGCAGATCTGGGTCTGTGCAGTTTGTTAAGAGTAATCAGCAGGACTAACAACACATACCCTGATCTGCAGACACATTATGCAACAGCGGTAAGGATCTTTTTGTTTGCAATTTGACTTGACTTCCAAGCGAGTACATAAGGTACATTCTGTTACAAAAGTTTGTATCAATTTATTACCAACATGACAAGCATGATGTTTGATCAAAATTCACAGAGGTGATCAAGTTCAATTCATTTGGTTTTTTGAGAAACCCGAGTGTTGCAGAAAAAACATAGTACTGATTACACTTTTGGAGATTTTTAAATTGCACTTTTCTTTCTTGATACTTTAATCCTACTGTATAGCAAGACTGCAACATTAAATGTATAAATATGTACACAATACAATTAACAGGGTTCTTGCAGACTTAACAAAAACATTTTCCATGACTTTTCCAAAACTTTTTCCTGTGCCATTTCATGAAAGTCAAGGACCACAATATCTTGCTCTCGTTTATCAATCGTAATTGTGTCATGTTCAAATCAATTTTTTTAAATTGGTACTCTGCACTCCATGAAATTAGAAGTTATCAAGATTTTTAACTCCACTATCAGAAATTCCATGATTTTTACAAAACTTTGCAAGGTTTTGAGAAATTCCTTGACTTTTCAAGGCTCTTTAAATTTATTTTTTAAATTCCAAAACTTTACCAGGATTCCAGGACCCACAGGAATCCACTACAATAACAGAAATGATTCTGTTTACCTGAGCCTTACCCTAGTCCCATTAGGCTTTCAGCTGACAGCATGTAAGAGTGCAAATTTCTGTCGATCTATGAAGAGCACATTAATTTGGGCAGGTGAACGATTAATTAGATTTATGGGGACCGGCGCATGTTAAATCACCATATTGCATGGATTGGTAATGTCTGTGTCATGAGAGAAGTGATTCTTAATGAAGCGTTCGTTTATTTAACAGTCAGACAGACTGGAAGGATAGGGTTAACTTTCGATCTTGTATCGGAATTGTCAGATTTGAAATTGTCCAGGATCAGTTATTTGGAAATCTAGAGGTCACGCAGACTACAATTTTGGCACCTAGTTAGAAAAGGCGGGAGATATATTTAATCCGGATTGGTTATGCTAAATAAGGGGCATGATTTCCACTAGGGCTGTCAAAAATCACGAACAACCAACCTGGGTACCCGTTGCAAAATTTAACGGGTACCCGGGTACCCGTTAGCACATGAATGACATGTACAACCGTAGACCAACTAATTGTTATCCCCATTTCTTTAATATTTTGTATGGCGATAGAGGCTAACTGTGTAATGCACTACTCAGTCTGATGCGTCCACACCGATGTGAATGATCTGACCGCACGCTGTTAATTAATAAATTTATTTAGAATGACCTTTGTACACAGATGGTAGATATATTCCAACTTTTAATGATCACTGTGATCAGCCGCTTTAAATCGTTTAGAACACTCACCTTTTTTTAAAGTATAAGTCCTTGTTAGAACAGACCACGTTTATTCATCGGCTTTTGACCGCAGATTTGAATTACCCACGCATGCGTGTAAAGCAGCTTTACCACATGTCAAGAGTAATGCGTTAAAACATGTCTTAAAAATGCGCCCACACTTTAGAACCTTTCTCCATTACTCTTTCTTAAATATTTATTTAAATACAAAAATAATATTACTAAGAGTCACTATAATAACTGTTTTGTTCGACACATGAAGCTCTTCTAAAATGGCAATAACAAATGGGGTTATTATGCCCCAGTTATACCACGTGACCACGCAGTCGCAGAAGTGTTATTATTTTGGAATTATCGGTATATGTATGATGGCTAACTTTCAAAATTAGCAGAGCTAGTCAACTAGAAAAACAACGAGCTGCTCAAAGATTACTTTGAGGCATTACGAAGATTTCAAGGTGTCTAGGTGATAATTGTTCATAATATAAATTGTGGGATTTCTTTGACATGTGTGTTCGGAAATCAAAGGTATACATCTGGATTTCATTAAAAGAGCACGCAATGTACTGATCATTTAGCACCCACATTCAATAGTTATCGTCTACAAAGAGGTTTATTACCTGTAGAACAATGCTATGTTTTAACCTTGGTATATAATGCCTCGGGGATAACGGTTTGTCCTGTTGCACAATGCCAATGAATTTTATTAATCCAAACAGACGCTCTGATGTATTGTTTATTTATATTAAGCAGGGATCTGGTTTCTAATTAAAGCCATAGCTGTCACACCTGTTTGAAGTGGTTGGCGAGTGTGGCGATTTTATTTTTTTTTACGGGTACCTGCGTTTACGTTTCAATACCCGGGTTTTTCAATACGGTCAGGAACCTGGGTACCCGAGTACCCGATGACAGCCCTAATTCCCACACGAAAATTCACTGGTTTTAGTATGTCCCAGCACAAAATTTTAGTCAGTCTACGCTTTTCTGCAAGAGAAAACAAAGGTGGGAGACTCTGAGGTCGAATTCAGAAGAAATTCTCTCGTAAATTAATTATCCAAGGGATCGGATGTCTGGAAATTCGATGGACATGATTTTGGTGGTAGAAGCTAGCAAAGCTTGAAAACACAAGGTATTTGCGCCAGTCTCATGTAATTCATTGATATCAATATAACGATTTGTTTATTTGCTTATATTTGCATGAATTTATTTGTTTAAATTCATAGATCAGTTTTCTTGATATGAATACAACTGTGTGAGTTCATCTATATGAATCCGGACAATGATATTCTTTATATAAGTTTGACGAACTGTTTGAATGTGTCGTCTTGATTGTTATAGGAAAATATGTATCCAAGAATTTCAAGCCTTACTTTAGTTTATATGAGTTAAGAGAATCCGTGTGAATTCACCGACCTTAGATGATTTTATGTATGATAAAGACTTGAGTGCGTAATTTGACTGAAATTAATGTTGTTAAACCATGAAGTGAGATTTCATATATGCTAGAGACTTGAATGTGTGTATTCGCTAGAAATAACGTAGTTAAGCCATGTAATGAATTTCATTCATTCGTGTAATTGAGACGAGAACAGAACTGTTATATGTTGTTGGATGATAATGTGAGTCAGGTTGAAATAGCCATTAGGATGTACATTAATCTTATGAACTAAGTTTGTTTATGGTCTGCCACGTTTAGCTTGACCAGATAGTCTTTGGTAACTGTTTGAATTCCGATAGAACGATATCTGACATAACGAGAGGGGAGTAATGATCTATTCCCAGTAGGATATCTGACAGAAGATTTAGGTTGCTTCTTTGTTTATTTTTGGAAGGTGAAATAGCTCCACGGGACGTATCCACGTACCGACCTATCGAAGTATCTACGTATCATGTACTTACATATCCACCTACCCACACAAAGTTCGAGGGCCAAAAGAGGCGAGACAATAGAGAGTTTGGAGAAGGGAAAAGTGGAAAGGACCAAGAAGAACAGTCACAGAGAAGTTGGAGAACAGTCACAGTGAAGTTGGAATGAACTGGAAATAATCAAGTTATGAAGTTGTACAAGGCAATGACTTCAATTGTTCACTCGATTCTAATAATGAACTAATTCTATCATTTAAAACAGATCGGCTATTTATATAAGTATATTTGTGTTTTGAAATTCGGTGAATGATTTATTTAAAAAAGAAGTCTATCTTCCTAATGTTATGCATTATGATGGTTGTTTATGTAATTGATTAAATTGTTATTTCATGTACGGGGGCTCGTGTCATTCTGTTTTATATATCTGCTCAGATCTTTATCTATTCCACCTATAAGTTTCACACTTTATATTAATATTTACCTGATCCGGGCAATAACACTGAAGGCGATCACCCTCTAGATAACGATAACCCAATTTCCACTACAACCCACCCCCAACAAGTGGGGGCGTAAGTAGCACAGCTGTTTATAAGTAAGCCACTGATAATGTGTGTGGAGTAACTAAATCTCTCAACTTGTAATCATTTCATCTGCAATCTATCTTTTACTTCTTATTAGGCTGTTTGTTGAATACACAGTTTCTGACATGTTAAGTACTGTAACAACAGCCTTGGGATTGTAGTGATCCCGTTTTATATTGTAACATAAGTGAACCTAGAAATAACAATTATTATGCGTCTGGAGACTGTTCTACCTGGACATGTGCATCTGCTAGCAACAGATGTGCCACATGCATGTTTGTTTACATGAAATTTGTGTTGCAGTCATTACCCTGTTGTTCAGATCATTGTGGAGGCTTTCAATGTAGCTTAATGTATTCATAATTTCCACTTAACCAGCTATGGTTAAGTGGAAATTCTGACCAATTCCCAACACTATTCTTAGATATGAAAGCCACATGCCATTTTTTGTATTTATATTGTTTTAAAAAAAACAACCTTGGCATAACGTTAAAATTGTAACAGATAGGTAACTGAAAACTGATACACAGGTCAAATCAGCTAATAAAGGTAATACAAAATGACTAAGCATAACAGTAACAAATCTTGAAAAATCTGCCATAGTAAGAAATGGTGTCAAAAAACAAACGTGAGACATGCTCATACATGTGAACCTATCACATGGCATAGCTGTTGTTAAGCGAATAAGCGTATCTCCTGCCCCTCTCTGAAATCGCCCATGTATGCAAAATTATTATTAAAATTAAATTGTATCAATTTTCCCTGGCTCTTCATGAACAAGTTATACTGGCCACCATGTCTAGCCTGTTGTTTGCTGAAAACAACTTAACATTATGCGTAGGATGAATGAGGTCTTTGTCTTCATCTATAATACTAATAAGTGATGTTCATTTCCCAGATCTGGTTGTCATTATTAAATAGTGAATGATGATAATGATGACAACAAAGGTGTCTGCAAAAAATAGGCTTCAAGTCAAAAAGGGCGTGATCATATAATGTGCAAGCTTGTGCTTCAGACATCGAAACAACACTAGACCCAGACTGTACCAATCTTGAGCAGTGAAACAACACTAGACCCAGACTGTACCAATCTTGAGCAGTGAAACAACACTAGACCCAGACTGTACCAATCTTGAGCAGTGAAACAACACTAGACCCAGACTGTACCAATCCTGAGCAGTGAAACAACACTAGACCCAGACTGTACCAATCTTGAGCAGCAAAACAACACTAGACCCAGACTGTATCAATCTTGAGCAGTGAAACAACACTAGACCCAGACTGTACCAATCTTGAGCAGTGAAACAACACTAGACCCAGACTGTACCAATCTTGAGCAGTGCAGACAGTCAGCAATCTGAATCTAATAACAGGCAGGAAACAATTTAAACTTCGTGTGTGAGTTGTATTGACATTGCCAAATTCCACATGCCGACATTAATGGATATTTTATATTCTGAGAAAATCCAGACTGACTCCAGAGACAACCTGGATCCAGTAACAGCGCATCATTTCCAAAGTGTTTAACTGCAACCAATACAATGCTGGCAACAATCTCCTAAGAAATGCCAACAATGCTTGTGGTACACACAGAGTATGAATGGCAACAACTTACTGTGCAAGGACTGATTTGAACAGATGTGCATACTAATATTTTAATATTTAAAAAAAGTAAATTTGTTCAATAGTTGTATTTTTGTCCATTTGCATGCTAATACTCTGGTGGATCAAAATACCCCCTCTTCTGAGGTCAAAATTCCTGGCCCAATTTTTGAAACCTCTTGATCTGTCCTGACTTGACATGTCTTTTCTGTCACCTGTATCCATGCTCCAATGATTTATATCTAAGCTTAATGTACATCCATCCAGTGTGAGATTCACCCAATTACACCTCACAATTGTAAGTGTAACAAGCTGCATAGTCAGTGTATAGATTGGCATACATAACCTATTAAACACTTGTATATGTACAAATTTGTAATTATACTTATAGATCAGTCAGCACTGGACTGGTGCATACTTTGTATCACACAAAAGCCTTTTTTTCATAAGTTCCAATGTACACCAGTCAGCTGCACAGGCTTGATTAGCTGCAATAATAATCTAACCAAATAAAGTAAGTGTTTGGCTAGGTGTTCTTTGAAAAGGTGTGTCACAGTGTCTGATGAACTTTTCCAACATTTGCTCTAAACCCAACCCATGCTCATTTGCATAAATAAGAAAATCTCATTTTTGTGCATTAAAAAAAGAAATTTGTACAGACTTATCAGTTAGATTAAAAGACAGATACTTTACAAATTTAAACAAAACTGAAGCAGTGGTTTCTTCATTATTTTGGCTCAAAACTCAACCCATGTTTATTTGTACAAGAAAATCTTATTTTTAGTGCACTATAAAAATAAAATTGTAATGAATTATCAGCAAATTAAAAGATAGACACCTTACAAATTTAAACAACATTGAAGCAGTGGGCCTTTTTCATTTTGGTTCAAAAATTACTACACATATATTACCTATATTTTTATCCTGGTTATGGGAACATCTACCATCATATAACTACTTGCACAAGACCCATGCTGACAGCCCTACCATGGTAAATAATTTATAAATACAAAATGCTGGTGCTAAGCAAGGTTGATTGACATGTCAGAAAGGTCTACTGCATGAACTGATGATGCAGATAAATCAAAGTAGGTTATGGAACATGATCTACAAACCAGATGTGTTTTGACAGCATATGGTTTCATAATAATATGCACAGTGCCAGTCTTTTCTCCAGGACTTTTTATACAAAGGGGCAATTCCCCTGTGGCATTTTCATAAGATGGAGTTTCAACTCTTATGGAGTTTTTATATGAGAAAAGTTATCGTTAAAAAGATCTCTATTTGTATGTTTCACAAACCTGTGTGTGATAAATAACTTTCAATTAATAAATATAAAATGCAATTATTTAAATGTATCTCCATGATCAGCATAGTGGCAGTGAGCATGTGTTATGACAATGAAGGGGTAGACTTGACAAAGATTACTCCATTGGCAAATAGGACCAGCTCCTGTACAAATCAACTGGCCCTCCCCATGAAATAAAAATAAAGACTGGATAATTTAACTGGACCTGTGGGCCTGCAGCTCTCAGTATTAACTGGTCATTCTCAAACCTTTAAAATAAGGGCCTGCAGGACAGTGGCTAAATCGACCCCTGCAACGGCACTCCATTTTATGCATGTTGACCTTTGCTTTTTTTAGCTCACCAAGTACAGTTAGTACAACAATTCTGATATCAATAAAAATGGCAAACTGCTTCAATGCAAGAAGTCACCTAATACGCAATAATTGATCATGATCATTATCTACAAGCACTTGTACAGTCATTCTGAGCTTTGCTAATGATAAAGAAAGTTACTGATTTGTTACATGGTCACTCATTTTTAAAGGAGATTCATTAATTTTAGAATCGATTCATACATGTGTGTATCCTGGTAAAAAGACCCAAAGCAATCTATTCTCTTAGTAATACAGACAATCTGCATAATGGTATACATTTTCTTATTAATGCAGACAATCTGCAACACGATGAGCATGTTTTTTTTAGTAATATTGACAATTCACAACATGGTGTGCATGTTTTCTTGTTCATCATTGATAAGATCCAACATCATGTTACATACAGTGAACGTTTTTATGGTCCTGTACCTAAACCTACAATAAGCACTGTTATGGTCATGTACTTAACATGTACAGTGAACACTGTTATGGTCATGTACCTTCATGTACAATAAACACTGTTATGGTCATATGCCTACATGTACAGTGAACATTGTTATGGTCATGTGCCTACATGTACAGTGAACATTGTTATGGCCATGTACCCACATGCACACTGAACACTGTTACTGTCATGTACCTACATGTACAGTGAACACTGTAATGGTCATATACATCTCAATTAATACCTATTACAGCCCATTCTTTAAAATAATTTTCACTGATAAATGAACACTAGCAGTAATTGAAAGAAAGGTTCAATTAATCTTTGCAGCTTTTATTTACATCTGTTGTAATTTAACAGCATATGAGCAAAAGAATCAAGATTCCAATTCTCCATTGTTTCATAAGCAATGACCAAGTATGGGTAAAACTTTAAACTAAGAAAAATGTAGTTCTTATACAGAAAAATCTGATAATAAATGGAAGAGAATGCTACACTTTGTATCTGGCTTGGTACAGTAGTAACAAAGAAAGTCACTGTGCCATAACTTGACTGATTACTTTTGATTTAGTTCTTGAAGTAATTCGAGTTTTCAGCTTTCAATACTGCAGCAGTACTAGCATCAGAGAAATGAAGCTGAATCCATACATTAAATGTAATCATGGGCACATGAAAAATGCATCAGTGTGACCTACTTTTACAAGGAGTGGGTGGTGTTGCTAAATATGAATGAACCCAACATGTGGCATGACTACAAATAAAAGTATCAATGAAATGAAAGTAAAATTGCATAAATTTAAGACTGATGCCAATGTTACCAATAATGACAAGGACAACAATTATGTCAAAAAGCAATACCTAGTTCTCACAAGCAAGATAAAAGAAAATAAACAAACGTCAATTAAACCATGTTAAGCACTTTACAGGACACCTGCTCTACAATATACAAATATAATGAAAATACATCTTAGCTCAACCCATCTTTCTCCCTTTGCAGATTGTGACCCAGGGGTCATAATCGTAATCCATAAAATAAGCGTCATCCCCATACACTTGCATACAGTATGAAGTCTGATAAAAGAAAACCACTTGGGAATGTCACTGTAATTTATTTTATATCTATAGAATGTCCCTGCCCATTTCCAGGGAGCCAAGAGGATAGAAAAAAAGTATACCAGTCACAGATTGTTTCTATATAAACCAATGTATTCAGTTTGGTGAATTTTATTAGTTCAGGAGATAGAGCCAAACAGTCAGCCTGATCAACTGACAGACTGATGATATCACAATATGCTCTTTCTCCTCACCCCCCAACACCAATAAAACAGATTAAAAAACCTGGCACACAAAAGTAAATCTCTGTATATTCTGGATATTATCCAAAATATTCCAAGCTTCCTGGAACATGATACAGTTTTAAGGAGCAAGTAATCCCATTATACCAATATTTAAACATCTTTAAGTAAAACCTACAATATTAACCTGACCCTATAGTAAGTACATGTGGGCAGATGTTCAAGTCAGTAACCACAGTGCTTCTAAATATAAAAGTTCAGCATCTTTTATCAGCATTTGCAGGGTTGGGCCGACTGATACCAAATGCAAGACCAGCTAAGCTAGCCAGAAGACCTACCAAAAAGTGATTACAGCATCCAAACAACATGAGATTGTAACAAATATATAAACCTAGGAACAACAAATCTTAATAATCCATGGCAGCTCAGTGATTAAAGCATCTGACTCCTGTCCAGAATGGTAGAGATTCGATTTTCACCTTTCTATCAGCCCAGATCAGCTACCTTGGTTGGTGGTGTGTATATGAGCAAGGCATTTTAATGATTGCTTTGATACTGTAACCTTAAAACTATAGTATAAAAGATGAAACCAAACCAAATAAAGAATCTTCTTGCTTACACACAACATAATTATCTTTGCTGGCTTGCATCCAATAATTTAAAAGCCCTGAAATGTGAAAAACAAAAAACAAATAAGAACTCATCACACACTGAGAGTCAACCTTGCTTGTGGTCTCTCCAGTTTCTGGTCCTGATTCCTCTTTAAATCAATACACTGGATTTGCAGGTTTCAGAGAAATGTGGCCCTGTACTTCTCTTATCAAAATAATAAAGACAGCTGTGCTAAAAATGTAGCAGCAATTAAGCTCTGCAGGGATACAAACACAAGCAAAGTTACCCTCACTACACTTACTTCACACTGCCAGATGTACAAGCAGTAAGTTGCAATATCTCAACATGAGTGTTCAACAAATCAGTGTGATAACTACTGTATATTTATCAGCAGGATTTATTGCTTTCACCTTTGCCACTACCTGGATATGCTTCTGCCTTTCGGCAATATGGTTTAACTTAGACATGATGCACCCATCAGCATTATATTATTCATCACCATGACCCAAGCTACACTCAAACAAATTATAATACATTATTCATTCTTGTGACCTAAGCTACACACTAATAGATACCATCAAAATATTCATCACTTCCACCTATCTTACACTCTAACTGTGGTTCCCAACCTGTGGGACACAAACTTGGGGGAAGGGGGCCTGTATCACTGTGACCAGTGTTACGTGCCAACAAATACAAAGACAGGCTTCATCAATACATATATTCTTACTGTATATTTGATAGCAAATGTTTCCCACGAGTATTTATATTTTAAAAATGAAAGTACCATCTTACTCTATGCTATTCCATCCATTTATGGCAGCCTCTATTATGGCGGCATCAGCTAGAAATAATATGATGCAATAACTACTGACGATCCCATTAATGAATTGTGACTAGCATCAATCAAAAACTCAGAAGTGACGATCTGAATCCCCTTGCTTATTTCAGTTCCTTCAACCTTCAGTGATTATCAAGCCAGACTCTTGATTTAAGCAGTGTGGGTTTGAATCTTCCTATTGCAACAGCCTGGGTTGTCTACCATGGAGTGCCTTTGGCAAGGGACTTAACTCCAATAGTTTTGGCACTAGATAACCTACTTGTGTTGCTGTGCAATACCCACCCTCTTCATCTTTGACGATAGACAAATTTCTTCCAGACTATTTGTATTTTCTGGTTAATGCAAATAGAAAGTGTTAACATTTATTCCCAAGATTTTTAAAAGCTAATGTTTTGATATTTTATTAACACAATCATGAATTTGAGAAAGAGTGAATCAGCACATATGAGGCAGTCTTGGAAATTTTGCAAATTTTTCTACTCCTGCAGAACTTTTTTAAAATTATGGAAATATTTAAGCACGTCTGGCCAAATACAAAAATGTTCGCTCTTGGGGATTATATATTAAAATAACATGCTGATCATGCCAGATTGAACTTTAAGCAACTGCAACAGTGGCCTAAGTGGTTAGAGTTCTGCCTTGGATGTGGGAGGTTGCGGGTTCAAAACCTGGACAACTCATACTAAAGACTTCTAAAAATGGTACTTGCAGCTGCCTCACCTGGCACTCCGTATTAAAGAGGTCAGTATAAGGACTGGTTGACCTGGTGTCAGGATAATGTGACTGGGTGGGATGATGCCCCAGTGCTAGACATTATCATGAACTGCCACAGTGCAGACATCATAGAAATATGACTGACAAAATGTAAAAACTACAATAAAAATCCAAATCACAAACACATGCATATTAAGCAATGCAACAGAAAATACAAACATGCCTTGTGATCCTGTCCTATCACAAAATGGATTCTGCTTGCAGCCAAAGTGTAAAGAGTTTGTCTTGTGGGTTGTCATTGGGTGCAATTTAGTTGAATTTTGCAGAGCACACACCATATGCCAGTAAACAAATTTTGTTATCCAACAAAATGTGACTCTAGTCTACATGATAAAATTGTCGGCATACCAGCATATTACATTACTGAAAGCCTTTTTAACTAACTCTACATCAATTACACGTACATGTATTTGAAGTGTTCAGGTAAATCTCAAATCCACATGCTTGTCTGTGTTATGTGGTCTAACTTGCCCAAATACTTTGTTAACTTTGCTTCTACATAATAATTTACCAAGCTTAAAAAGAAAACCATTAAACAGGATTTTTCTCTTTCTGAATTCTGCCCAGTCTCTCCTAAAGCTACAACAACATATACTGTAACTCACAGGATAACTTTGTGTGTTGGTGGGAAGTACACAAGTACACTTGCTCCTGGGAATGTGACATGAGTTTATCTATTGTCTTAGCAATATTAACAAAATGAGCCCTAACATTCCAATCACGTAATGTAGATCATATACAGAGCAGTTCATATTTTACAAAAATTCCAGCCAAAAGAACCCCATGAATTTTAAAGCCGGAGTTTTTCCAGAGTCGAACTAGAGATGGAAGCCATCACAAATAGCTGCATTTATATAAAGTTGACCTCAGTGACCCACCACCACCATCCCATAGGTTTACTGTTCCCCTTTACCCTCATTTGTACATCAGAGACCCCAAATTTTTAATATTTTACCCCCCTTTTTGTTAAAAATTTTGTTTTATACTCAGTTTGACCCCCACTTTTGACACCAAGGGGATTTTTGACTCTCAATCTTGCACCCCTAGGGGATACACTGCAAAGGTTACATCCAAATCTGAAACCTTCACTGCAATCTACTCATCTTCAAGGAAAATAATACAAGAAATCATACAGAATGTTATTATAACCCTCTCCCCCTGTCAACAAATTGGTGTTAATGGAGTTAGATGTACATGTAACGTGTAATGGTGCCAAATTATGTAGATATTTTCGAAAGCACATTCTGTAGTGGTCAGCATTGACACATAACAATAAGAATGACGTATGGGCTAGGCTCACAATTGTCACCTGCAATGGTTAATCTATGGAGCATGAGTGAATTTTAATTAGGACCTGCTAGGATAATGGTCCGACAGATATGTTAATGTAAGGTCAAGTGGAGGAAATGACAAAGTAGACACAAGCCAGAGTTAAATTTTGGGAAATCTAGGGTTATTAGAATCAGGTGTCATAAAATATATTTTTCAGAATAGTTATTAATAATGGCAGACTAGAGAGAATTATTCTGACTTCAATGGGAGTGTTAAAATTTTGGCAGATAAAGTTAATTCAAATTGGCTAAGCTAAATGAAGTAGGTGTTTCCCAGACAAAATTCAAGGTTTCAAGTAATTTCCCTGCAAAATTAGTCAGTCCAAGTTTTTCAGTCAAAATGGAGGTCTGAGGGACTCAAAAGAAATTAATAAGTAATTTAACTCATTAAAAAATTAGCTAAGGGACCCAGGTCTGGAAGAATTTGAGAGACCTCAAACCTGAGAGAGAGATTCAGCTTCATAGAAAAGGAGTAAGTCTTAAAAACACATAATGTATTGTTTCAATCACATACAATATGCTCATTGATGCAAGTTTGTAATTATTTGTTGACTTTATTCATTTAAAATTCCTTTTAGTTCAGAAGTTAAGCATTTGCATGCATTTTTCGCTAATGTTACATGACTCATGCATTACATGAATTTGTTCAAATTACCAAGTTACAGCTGAGTACTTGAAGAGGCTGGAGAAAGAGAGAATAAATATGGAATTGCTGACATGCAAACAATTTGAGTTTGATAAGTCACTTGATACCATGATGAAATTTGTTTTATCGGTATAACAGAACAAACAATCGCATTTGACATCAATTTTGTAATCTATTTCCATGAGAAAGTGAATCATTCAAATGTCATTTTCATTTTGTTTATGTAACTGATTAAATAGTTATATTTGACATATGGGGGCTTGTGTTTTTCTATTCTATATCTTTGCTCAGACCTCTGTTACTCCATCCATTAATTTCATATTTTATTTTATTGTTTGCACATCCAGACAATAACACCATGGTTGATCATAGGTAATGATAACAAAAGCACCATAGAGGTGGGGGATCGTATCACATATCACTCACATCCAACATAAGGTTACAGGGAAAATTCACATCACCTATGAACATGGGGTTTCAGACACCCACCCCTCTTTGTCTGGCGACTTCATTTAGGATAGAAAACATCACAGTCATCAGTTTGTCCTAGTCGAAACAAGTCAAATATGATCATCCTTCCACAATCAGAGTTAGGTTGCAAGGAAAACAGAGATGGATGGACAGATGGAGAAATGAACAGATGAATGGATACAGATGGCCAGATGTACATGATAGAGTTCAGTTCAAAGTTTTACTAGGCCACACCACCAAAATCCTCAGTGAAGAATGTGTTCCATTAGTAAGTAGTGTTATCAGGAGTATATGTGCCCTTAGCTAATAAATGTTGCTTGGTCCAGTGACTTTGATACAAGCATTAAATAAATTTTCACCTGTTTATTATTTATCATCAAAAGCCGATGTTTTTTGCTGTGAGACTGAATTTATTACTTCCTCTTTACACAGGCAAATGAAATGCTAAATTTTGTCCATGCTTTAAATCTGTTCTTATCCAAGGGCTAAATAGTCAACAGTGCTATATAACCAAGTGTAAATAGCACATATATGAATGCAGATAAAATGGAAGTACATGTAATCAAAAGCAGTCACAAATGTTCAATATGGAACTTAATTAGTAACTTGCCTCCTTGCTTCAAGATAAACTGATGGAAAGTCTTTCACTCTCAAACAATTCTGAGTTCTTTCTCTGAGACTGAGGCAGAGGAAAATTCATTAATTTCTCCCAACTGAATCTAAGCAAGAATGGTTATGAAAGGCATATCCCTAGTTCATTACAGGTGTAAAGGGCATAGTATTGGATTGGCTGTCTTGTCACTGCATGCACAGAGAGGTTCTGTAGCCTACAACACCAGTCTTATGGACTTCCATATGGACAGATGTAAAACTTATTCTAACAAAGCTTAATCTGTCTGTATGATACTTCTACCAAACTGATACGACAGTACAGGAGAAAGTTTACATTTTTTCTTTTTTTCATGGGAAGTCAAAAAACTTGGACAAGGAAGTCAATCTCAAAGTGGCAATTTTTATATCTGCACTTTTTGCATGAAATGTCATGTCCATCTGGCCTTTTGTGTCTATTCATCCATTGTTTTCAGTCTGTCCATCCATTACTATTTTCAAATTCTGTTGAGTTGTTTTTCTGATAGTCTGCCATCAGTTCAAGAACTCCTTTTTTATTTTTTAAATCAGATCCTCGTTTGGTTGAAATCTAACAGAGCCAAGTGAGAGGTCTGGTTGATTGCGACTAAAGGGCTCCAGTGTACTGATCATTAGTTAAGAAATTATGCATGAAAATTGGATCTATCAAATAATTTAAACATGGCAAGATTTTGATAATCAGCCTTGCCAATATAATGGGCTTCCGCTTTGCTGATTATTACTGTATATGGATAGAAGCAATTCACTGCAAGCCCTTTAAAGTTCAATTCAGGAGTCTGGATAGTCCCAATATGACTCCAAACCGTTTTCTTTAATCAGAAAGGTGTGCAGTGGATAAATATAATAGAGACTGTAGGCAAATTAAATGAGAAGGATAATCTTCCACTGAATCTATAACTATTTGGATAAAATGTCATGAACAAGGGACAACATACCTTGAAGTGTATCTATTAACTAAAAACCAATCCTAGGACCATTGTTATGTGTATCTGTATTTTTTGCAACTCCTAGTACGGTACATGATCTTGTCAAATTTTCTAATTTTTATTTATGACTATAAATTGTAATAAATTGTGCTGATTATCTATAGTTGGATTTGGGGTAAATGTATAGGGTCTGTTTTAAGATATTAGATAATGTAAAATTGTATAGTATCTCTAAATAGATGCATACATAATTTTGACACTTACTAATAATAAAATTTGTACATATGTTTACGAAATTTGGCTTGCTCCCATCAGACAGGTGGTATCTTGGAAGTATGACATTACTTTCTATTGGATGGATTCAGTCACATGAATATGTATTTTGAAATGTTACACTGAGTAGTAACATCTGTTACGTGGGGTATATTGTGCAGTATAGCCCATAGGGGTGCAAGACTGAGAGTCAAATATCTCCTTGGTGTCAAAACTGGGAGTCTGACTGAGTAAGGTTAAATTAAAAGTTGGGGGGTCTCTGAAGCACAAATGAGGGTAAAGGGAAACACTGATTGTGAAATATAGTTGTAATAGACTCTAGAAGGTGTATATAAGCAGAGAACTGAGCAATCATATTCATTCCTACTTTGGAGTTGTTCTTATTTCTTGTGTCCCTGTTGTAACTTCAAGCATGCAGACTTGTGTTATGTTGTACTTTGATATTATTTGAGAGGAAAAACATTTGTTTGGATTATTCAGTGGAAACAGACAATAATATTATCTTGGAACTATTGTGTATTACTCAGAGGAGTTCTGGATCATGCTAGTTTACAATGTCATGATTCTCGGCGGACCACCCTTTATACCTCCAAGCAATGTCTTGAACTCTGAGAGATTTCCTCAATAATGGAAGAATGAGGAAGAAGCAATCAGGTTGTGTTTGAGCCCCTGAGATCTTATCCAAGGTGGAAAGAATCTTCTAAGATTGTGCACCTGATAGTTTTAGACACAAGTCTATGAATAAAAAAAGAACAGTAAACTTTGTTCATTCATGG
The DNA here is from genome assembly GCA_016617855.1 of Megalonaias nervosa. Lineage (NCBI taxonomy): Eukaryota > Metazoa > Mollusca > Bivalvia > Unionida > Unionidae > Megalonaias > Megalonaias nervosa. Next base: position 35,919 of record JAECUM010015838.1, on the reverse strand, counting down.
AGGAATAAAGAACAAGCAGAAGATAAGGAAGTGTTCATGCCCATGAGATCTTTTCCAAAATGGCAAGAATCTTCTTGCACTATGCACGTGATGGCTTCTGACACAAGACTGCAGGTGACTGATTGATTTTAGATTTATGGCACAACTGCATCTTTAGACTATTTCATCATCATCAATACCTTAACCCAAGATTGGGGCACCACAGTTGACTTTACAACCAATTCTCTCCATCTTTCCCTGTTCTCTACTGCCCTTTGGGAATCTCCAAATCCCAAGCCTGTCCACTCCTTAATGTTGCTTCCCATCTCTTCTTCTGTCTGCCTCTTCTGCACCCTCGCATTGCTGCCTTGCAAGATTGTTTGTGCCAGTCCAGATGAGCTTGAGACATGACCGTACCACTTCAGTTTGCACTTTTTTACAGTGGTCAAGAGGTCTTCATAGGATCCGATGGCTCGTTGGATCATGTTGTGGACTTCTTCATTGGTTACATGGGAAATGTATGAGATGGCCAAGATCTTGCAGTGTATCTCATTTCGAATGTTTGAATCCTTCTCTGTAAATCTGATGTGAGTGTCCATGTTTCACAAGCATACAGATAGATAAATATGACAATCGAGCACATCAGCCTTATTTTGGAACCAAAACCAATGTTGGTATCTTATCATATTGATCTCAACCTTGTTATTGCTGCTGTTGTCTGGGCAATCCTGTAAAGTGGTTCTGGTTTGGAGCCCTCATCTGTGATAATTGATCCCAAGTACCTGAAGCTTGTGACTCTTTCCAGCTTCTGTCCACTGACCTTATTTCTGCACTGATGCCATTGGTATTGTTTGTCATCAGTTTGGTTTTTTCAGTGCTAATCTCCATACCATATGCTGTGGAGGCTGTGTTGAGGCACTCAACCAAGTCAGCCAGTTCTTTATCATCTCCTGCTAAACCATCAATATCATCTGCAAAGCAAAGGTTGGTGACTGTTCTTCCTCTGATGCTGACAGTGCCCTTGTGGTCATGCAAGGCATACTCCATGATCCTTTCCAGGAAAATGTTGAAGAGTGCAGGTGACAGTATATATCCCTGTCTAACTCCAACTGTTGTTCAAAACCAATCACCTCTGCTGCCATTGATGAGGACAGCACCAGTGGCTTTGTCATAGAGGTGCTCAACAACCTGCACCAGGTTTGAGCTGATGTTGTACTTCCTCATAGTTGCCCATAAGGCTGCATGCCATACCCTATCAAAGGCCTTTTTGAAATCTATAAATATGTGGTATAGATTCTGCTGATGCTGAAGGTATTTCTCGCAAAGGAGTCTGAGATTGTTAGACTATTTAGCACCAAAGAAAAGGTTATGCGTAGCATCAACAACTGTTGATAAAACGTTTCTTATGGACTACCAATAATAAAATCAAACAGTTAAAAGCAAAACAATGAGATGGTGAGGGTAATATATACAGCTTCCCGATCAACAGGGAATGTAAACGGTGTGTGTGTCCATGGGCACCCGCAGCATGGGTCAAGAGGGGTCATGTGACCCTCCACCCCGGAAATCATACTGCATATATATATATATATATATATATATATATATATATATATATATATATATATATAGATATAGATATAGATATAGATATATATATATATATAAATTCCGACAAGTTTAATCATGCAAATGAAGCTGAAAATATGTCACAAGATTCTGTTCAAAACGCTTAATAAATATTAGCTTTAGGTTTCAGACTGCTTCTTATACTAACTCTCCCGGCCGTGACTGACGGACCCCCCACTGAAATCCTGACCCCCACCTGCAAAAAATCCTGTGGGCGCCCATGTGTGTGTCAATGAAGATTTAGATGAAAGGTATTGAGTATGAATGACGGTATATACATTACATAAAAATACTCAAGGTGATGGCATATGAGTAATATCTTAAAATAAATGTTTACTTCTTTCTGGAATTTTAAAATGCAAGAGTTGTTTATTGTATCAAATAGTTCCTTTATGTTTTGCTCAATGTAGCATTGACAGAAATGCATGAATACTGTTTATGACTTTGAGAATCTGAAACCGTTGGCACTGGCCCAATTATGAATCTTTTTTATATTTTGTTGTAGTTGACTTTCAATTGTATGCATGTATTCTGAGTGACAGCATATTAAGAAATCAATGTATAAAGAACAGTCCACACCAGGAGCCAAACACTTGGTGATGCTATTAATCTTGATGTTGTAATGTGTTACAGATAAAATACTGATCTGGTGCACACACCTCTTGCTCATACATATCAGACAGGGTGGAACCCACCCGTACCTTGAATTCCCTGTTTGAGAGAAAGTTTGATATAAAGGAGGGCAGACGGCCTTTTAGACCCAGATTGTGCAGGTCATTAAGTATCCTGTGCTTCATTTGTCATGTCAAAGATCTTTTCTGAAGCAAAGAAAATCGCTACTAAATGTTCTTTCTTGATAATCGCGTTGTGAATAAATGTATCCAGTCTAACCAGATGATCATTGGTGCTACGGCCATATCAAAAGCCACTTTGAAAAGGAAATATTAAATTGTTAGTTTCCAAGTACAATACAAGCCGAGAATTGATTGTTCATTCCATTGTTTTACACACACAGCTCATCAGAGCAATGGGGCAATAGTTTGTAGGATCTGTGCTATCTTTACTTGGTTTGGGAATTGGTATTACTATTGCTTCTTTCCAAACTTTTGCTACATTACCAGTAATCCATAGATCATTCAAGATTTCTGGAAAAGCTGTTAGTGATAGTTCTGGTAGGTTTTTCAAAAACTGGTATCGTATTTTGTCAGACCCAGCGGATCTGTCACGAGCCATGTTCAAAGCTTCTGTTACCTCCAATAATGAAAATGGTCGATTATAGCTTTCTGAGTTATTAGATGTGAATTTCAGCAGTGTTTTTTTCTTTTTGACTTTTTAATCTTTGGAAGGCTTCTGAATAATTAGATGATGAGGAAGCTTTAGAGAAACTATTAGCAAGTATATTTGTGATGTCATGTTTGTAGTTGAAACTGTTATTCAGAGGTCTCGGAAACGCTTAATCACACATATCTGAATGCAATGTTTTTTAATCTGGGATGCAGAAAATCACTTAGGCAGGAGTCCTCTGTACACATGTAATAGATAGGCAGCAAAATTCAAAGACCTGACAGTCCTGCTTCTGCCACCTGCTTAGTAGGAAAATGTGTTTATCAGTTAGCTGTGCTGATATTTACAATGACAGAATTCGGTGGCTGAAAGACACACTGATGTACATGTTGCCATTATAAGTGTACATCAAAATAACATTATGCTATAGCTGGGCGGCAAGTTCAAAAACTGACTGGCTGCTGGGTAGGAAAATGTTCTGCTATTTACAGTGATTGAATTCAGAGGCAGAAAAACCTGGAGATGTACATGTGGCCATTTATAAGAGTACATCAAATAAACAACTTTAGTTTTCATTATTGTGTTTATTTCCAAGTGTAGCTGAATAAGTTGTGCACGTGACCTCGGAATCAAGACATACAAAATGCCATTCGCAAATTTGGATAAGTATTTTCGGGTTAAACGGCAACTGATGAAAATTGTGATGAGATTCAGAAAAGTGCTAAAGTTGCTATGACTGATAGTTTGGATGGAACAGTGGCTAAGTGCAAGAAAGTGTGTGATTCCTGGCTTAGATTTTGTAAATAAGACCTTTCCTTGGAGTGATAAAATTCAGTCTCACTCTGATGGACAAACAAGAGCTATATGTCATTGTTATAAAGAATTTAGAAATTAAACTCAATGGCAACCAACAGATCTTCTAATCCGCAAAGTTTTTTGGGAAAAGACTGCAAATTATGCTGGTGGGACTCCTATTTTTACCAAAGCGAGAGTCCTGGACTCCTAGTTTTAAAACCCATGCGAGACCTCTGGTTATTGTTTATTTCAGATGTCAGAAAGAATTGTGTTCTCTTTCCATTTATTTTATGGATTGTGTCCCATACTTTCTTTATTAAGGAATGAGAGTTTAAAGTAGAATCTTATATTTTCCATGATGCTTGTATTCCTCTGATGTTGAGGCGAGCTTTAGCCCGGAGATTATGATACTTGTTTAAATTTTCAAGAATCAGAGGATTATTAAATTTTCTCGGTGCTTCTTGGCATTGTCTAATAACTTCTTTACATTCTTTATTGCACCAAGGTTTTGGGGTTCTTTTACAGTTCAGTGAGGACTTGGGAATGCATTCTTCTGCAATCTCGATTAAATTAGAAATAAAATGTTCAACAGGGTCATTAATGTTTAAAATGGTATCCCTATTAAGCCTAGTTTGACGGAGGGTTTCAAACTTGGCCCAGTCAGCCTTCTTTAAATTCCACTACGGAATTGCTTCATCAACTGTACAGTTAATATTCTTAAGAGAGATTGGACAATGATCACTACTGTGAAGGTCATCATTGATCTTCCAATCATTGTCCAAAAGCAGTGAAGAAGAACAAATTGTCAAATCGATACACGCGTATGTACCCGTTCCTGGATGTAAATATGTCGCAGATTTGGTATTATATAGACACAAATCATGCCTAGAAATGAAGTCTTCTGCTTGAGAGAAAGCAAGTTATTACCTTATCAAAGGACCATATCTCCTTTTCCAACTGAAAGAAATTTGGATAGAAATATCAAAGAAGCTGCTTCAATACTGAACTCATTGGAACTGACCAGGATAGATATAGCATCATCATTGTCTACTACAGTCAGAACAGCAGAGCTACTACATCCCACAGGGTCAGATGTGACATAGGAGTACTTGGTGCCACTGTCCGTAGCTCATCATGGTAAGTAGGGTCTGTGAAGTACTAGAAGTACTAGTGGGAAGACAATCCTGCTTGTCTTTCCTTGATGGTATAGATAATGCTATACCCCAGCTTTCCTGTCTGATGCCACCTGACAAGGTGATGATGGCGGTACATAAGACAGCATCACATCTACTCTGGGTCAGGTCAAGTGATCTATGGAGACGTTAGCAACCAATTTCCCTGTGGTGGAGGGCCCCATAAGGCATAAGGATTCAAATGGGATAATAGAGAAAAGGTGAAAAAGTCCCAGTCCATAGCATGAACTCCCATTTGTGCATGTGGGGAACATGGTCTGATCCCTATTCCATATTCTAAAGCCTCTGATTGATGACAAGTGATAAAGTTGTCAATCTGTCCAAGATTGGTACAGTGCCAAGATTAAGTGATTGATGACTGGTTACCATACAAAGATTGGTAACAGGACTGGTCAGTAACTAGTCAAAAACCAGTCAGGCAACACAGATTATGTTAAAGCCTTGCTTGTCCAATTCATCACTATGAAGGGTGCAGTACAGATCCTCACATTCAGGAGGTCATGAAACTATATCCATATGAGGTGTATGGTGCTCCTCATCCCTGGCAGCATGGCGCAACAAGCTATTTTGAACATGAGATGTTTTTGGCTTAACCTAATGTTGGGGGAGGGGGATGCACTCCTTGCATATTCAGTCCCTCCTACCAGATGGGCCTCACCAGTCTCCAAAAGATTTTTATCACACAAATCTCCTGGAACCCAGGAATGCTCTGTTGACCTGAGGAGTTAATCATCCTGCATTAAGTCACTTGAGGCTATACGTATCTGGAATTAGCTAGATTCCAGATTTTATTTCACCATAATTTACAAAATGCACACTAATGTGGATATGTGAGAAAGCTTGCCAGTAGCTTCTCGTGGGTCGGTGGTTCTTTCCGAGGATTTCCCGGTTTCTTCCTCCACCATTAATACTGGCCGCCATGTATAGCCTATCGTGTGCTGAAAAATGGCGTTAAGCCCCACAACAACAACAACAACAACAAAATGCACAATGTTTTCTGGGTGTGCATTTTGAACAAGTGGAGCAGTCTAGGTGAGCGTCCCAAGGGCCATTCTGGCCACACTTTCCTACAAACAGCTCTCTGAAATGAAATTTTAACTTAAGAAAAAATTAATAACAACATGTTATAAACTTGTGAACTCAACAGATGTTTATATGGCTGTGTGCTTATTACACCCCAGTGTACTCACAATGGAAACAATGGAAACTTACCTGTAAGATGCTCAAAAATTAAACCTCTATTACGGAGTGACTGGAAACATATAAAATATCAATGTGACATGTTGTCATGAGAGCAATATCAATATACTGTTACGACTCTACGGTCTTTAGTGAACAGAAAAGAGTGAAAACTAACATGTTTGGTAAAACTCAACAAACAATTTATTTCCCTAAAATACAAAGTTAAAATCTAAAAAGGACATACCTTTGTGAATTAAATCCCAAAAAGTCCTAAAGGGTTCTATCACAAGTTCCAAATGAATTCCGAATAAATTCCAACACTGAACATGCTGATGTGCCAATAGCCTCGAATGTGATTATGTGCCAACAGTCTTGATATATCACAGTGATGTAATCAAAAATGTGCTTAAATAATTCAAAATAAATTCTTAGTCAGAAAATCAAATATCACTTTGTAATTCCAGGGAATAATTTAAATAAATCCTCTCAAATATTAACTGAAGCACAGCCATAAGGCTGATTCTACTGCAGATGTTAGATAGGGATAATTAATTTTCTTTAAGTAAACAACATAAACTATGACACAAGAAGAGAAGCAGGATACTGATCATCTTCCTGTTTAGAACATTTAAAGTTACCTATGTATTATGTAGTTTAAAAAATAAATGTCCCAAGTTAGGTAGGCCATTAATTTGGTTACTGACCAAGGTCAATCATGCTATATATATATATATATATCTATATCTATATATATATATATATATATATATATATATATATATATATATATATATATATAAATGCAATAAACTGACAAAGAACAGTGCAAAACTAGAATCTAACTAGCCTGATCTTAATGAGTCTTTTTCAAAGGCAATACAAAGCATAGACAAGACAAACAAATAAAACACAAAAACTGTTGTTTGCAAAACTTTACATGGCTGTTTCTACAGGAATTAAACCTTTAAATTTATTGTGTTTCAACTAGTTTATTTCAACTTGTTGTGGATACTGGAAAATATTTTTATTGACCTAGAATTTGATGAGCCATAACGAAATCTGTTGTTTTATATAAAGTTATGTAAGCGCAAATTATATCCCGATTATTTCTTTGTTATAGTAGTAATTATAGGCTATTAAGCAAATTTAGAGAACAACATAAATGAAAACGTGCCGGATGCAAAAGATAATTTCATTTGTGCATGGCTGTCTTCGTTGTCGTTTATTGCATTTATCTTAATCAATCCCTGACACACGCGATCCCTTGCTGGATCCAGTGTACTTGAAAGGACTGTTATTCGCCATATGATTTGTATTCTATATATATATATATATATATATATATATATATATATATATATATATATATATATATATAAATAAAACATATAATGATGAAAGGCCAACAAACAATACAATTAAATGTACATAACAGTACAGACACATGTTTCTATATTTCTGTTGCAGTTGGCACAATACACTATGTTAATTATCATATCAAAGTCAGTGATACTGTATTGCACTCCTTGCAGTGAAAAGAATGATAAAGATAGTGAAATAAAATAACACAAAAGTTCCAACAGTTATTCCATGCATGAGCTCTCATTAACATAATATATGAATTCTTCTGACATCCAATCCACTAAAAATATAACCAAATATTTTACTCACATAATGGTGAAAGTGGATGGGCACTGATGGTTTGTGTATAAATTTGTGAATTTGTCAAATGCTGAATATATAAAAGTAGTAAGTTTTCTTTATTCAAACACAATATAAAATGTCTCTAAAATGCATGTCTTGCTATTTAATTTTCTGCAATTATTATGACAGGGCAAGATGTTGACCATAGCATAACTGGTCAGACAGACGCATCACATGTAACTGAGGGGTGATAAAAATTACATTTTATAACATTGTTTTTCCAACCAGCAAGACAGTTTTTACGGGCTAGAAATCAGAATACACAAGTTTGTACCAAACATCCATGGTTTTATGTACTTGCAATGATAAAAAAACTATTTTAATTTTTTTATGTAGATGAGTAATGTCCCATTTTGATCTGTTTGGAATGTAATGTTTTTGTAAATGACAAAGGAAATCATTAATTAATAAACATATTTTATGTCAAAACTGTCTTTATTATCACAGTAGTATATGCACATATATAATAAGTAATATAAAGTCTGAAATGCTTTTCACAGCCTCTTTCCAACAAACACTAGCATCTGTCAGTAGACTGTACACATAACCATTTGTTTACTGCCAAGTCTGTCAGTAGACTGTACACAGCCATTTGTTTACTGCCAAGTCTGTCAGCAGACTGTACACATAGCCATTTGTTTACTGCCAAGTTGAATGGTTTGAGTTTATCTGCATACTAGGCAAGCACAAATAAAGGAGTAATTATATATTAATATAGTTTTAATAGCAATTCATGCTAATCATCAGACATGCAATTATGCCAAATCAGAAGTTTAAAGTGACTGTTTAAACACTGTTAAAATCTAAGCTCCATCAAATGGTATATGCCCCAAATCTGACAATAAAAATCATTGCTAGCCTGAGTTATCTAACCCACCCATTCTGATTGAAGTTGGTGTATGAAGTCAGAGCCTACTACCAATCGAAAAAACAAAAAGAATTCACTGCCACTGCATAAGGTAGATGCTTATTAACGGGCCTAGCAAACTTAATCAACCTAACATCGAGCCATACCTGCATGAAATTGATAGGAAGATGGTGTATTTTTTGAAATTTTGCACATGCCTGTAATCCTGTAACTAATAATATGAAACTAAGGTATCAATGAAATTTTACCTTTGACCTGGTAATTTACACTACTAGTCTCATGATTCATAACCTATGCGTCTATGACATTGGACGTCCAATAAAATACATGTGATATCAACAATAAACCCCCTTCTAATGTTGTCATACAAAATTCCAAAAATATTAAATAAATATCAAGTAATGTTGGTAGAAAAAGGAAAGAAAAAAAAATTCTCAATATATTTATACAGAGAACAATGACCAGATGTAGCAACCTGGATAAATCCAGATTCATCAAGCAAAGAGTGCAAGTCAACGTGGTAGTCATGTGATATTAACAAGCAGTTTTAAATGGTTTTGCAAAACGTCATAGACGAAATCAATGAAAACTTGTCAAAATCAAATAGAAATTCATACCAACCAAAATACTTCCTTGTGAAAGTTTGCAAGCTGAAATTTTCTGTTTTTCAGTAGTTAAAAATTTTACAACTCATTGGTTATCGCCAGCATCAGTATGCTTTTTAATGGCGATACTTCTAGACCTATGGTTTTTTAGTGCATTCCTTACGAGATGTTTATTCTGATCGGACCTAACTGAGTACAGATCAGAAAACTCACATAGTTGTCAAACGATTACACCGCATCAAAACTTCTTTCTAAAATACAAATATGATAAAAGCGTTGAGCACGAAGATAAAATATTCATGCGAATTTCTATGAGATGAATCATCAATGCTCGTCGTGAAATACACAACATTTTCGCAAAGACCCAAGCCGGGGGGAAAGGGTGTCTTACAATTGAACAAACCTATAAAATATAAGCAAAAATTTCTTGAAATTATTAAAGATAAGGTCATTGCAACAATACAGTTACCACCTCTTCCACAAAATTTACTAAAGAAATGTACTTTTCTCAATTTTTGAGCTTACCTAGTCACACTGCTCTTCTTTCCAACCTTAACGACCTTGACATTAAACTTACTGTGTTGATGTAAATGCACCTATTACAATTATTTTGTCCCGGATAAGATCTCTATGATGTTTCACTCGTGCTATAAAGAAGCAGCCGGGAGGGTGAACAGACCAAATTTATTTGTGAAAGTAAAGTTTCCTAAGGAGGGGTGAACAGACCAAGCTTATTTTTTAAAAAATAAAACTTTCTACGAAAATGAAAATACAAACGTCAATAACGCTAAACTGAGACCTCTAACCGGGTTGCACTAAACCGAAGCCTCTACAGGGTTATTTACCGACCAGAAATATAAACTGTTGGTCGTCCCCTCCCTGCTGTAGGTAGCGACGCGGTTAGGTGGGAGGTCTCTCAAACAAAATTTTGTATCGAGACCTATGCGATATCGCGACCGAGGATCATATAAATTTATCGTGATAAATCCATGAGGAATCGCTTGCGCTTTTGAGAAGAAGTTTTTAAACTTAATCATATCCATATTCCCTGAACACCAAGTCTGGTGGATGTTTCTCACTGTATGGGTATCAACACCATTAAGACAACCAGAAGACTGCAGTTATCTCTGATCACTTTAGGTAGTTGCGCATATCGCTGAGTAACATATATAATATCGGTGCATTTGTGTCTGCCTCGGAAAAATATCCGAGATGGATTTGATTGTTTGTCTAGCATCACATCGCCGTATACTACGAGATTATTAATGCATCCATCGAGATCATCCACAGATGGAGCATCGTTGATGTCGGTGATAAAATCAATAATAGCATTGCCGTCCTCGTCCAACAATTTTGCATTTTCATTAAATCTTTAAGCACGTCGTAGCATCGCTGATCATCGACAGATGGTGCCACTAAATACAACTTATCCCACTTGAGCCATCTCATTATCAGGTTAAGCAACAATTGCGTCTTACCAGACCCAAATGGACCTATGATAATTGCTCTGATAGAATTTGGTAGCGCTGGATGATGCTTGATTGGCTCTTGCTTTCGTGTGACTGAGAAATCAGTGACATTCATGTTGTAGAAATATAATAAACAATATGAATTTATATTGTGTTCGATGCAGAGCACCCACCCCCACCATTGGATTAAAAACAATAACGACAAGGAATGAAAAGCGTGCACTTACAGACAAGTGCGTGAAATGTGGTGCAAAAAAATTATAGATTTATCTCTCATGAAACTGGCGGAGATATCGCTGAATCACTGGGAAAATTACCAGGAGCTCAATGGACTAAGTATCCTGGCGAGAAACATCTTCATGGATATAATTATTGTGGTCCTGGAACCCGACTTGATATCCAACTTGACGAAAAAGATCAACCAAGACCTGAAGAGTATCCAATAAATGCGATTGATCAAGCGTTCCAGGTTCATGATGTTGCGTATAAAAATCCAGATCAACAACAACTACATATTGCAGACTTGAACTTGATTCACACTCTAAAGACTGTAAAAAAAAAAAAAAAAAAAAAATCTCTCAGAGAATCGCTTGCTAATTCTTTGATAAGATCTGCGATGAAACTTAAACTAGTGCTAGGGGCCGGTAATTAGTCGGCCGATTATTATGATAATAATAGAACGATTTATTATAGTCCTAGGCGATATTGGAGGGGTAGAGCAGCGATTAGTAAACTTGCTGATGCAGCAGGTGTCGAACGTTCTGTTGCTGCAGAGGAAACATGGCAAATTTATCTACCACCACCTAAAACAATTCAGTACGCACATTTTGATGTCAGTACTCCCAATGAAGTTCATCAGCCTGATATTTTGTTTTTACCACAAGATACTATTAAAACTGGTAGACGTCAATCACGAACATACAAATACGCGTTGACTGTTGTTGACGTTGCAAGTAGGTATAAAGAAGCAGAACCACTATCAACAAAGACAGCAACTGAAGTTGCATCTGCGTTTGAACGAATTTATCAACGTGACGGCCTGCGATGGTCACAGTTGCTACAGGATGATCCTGGCAAAGAATTTCTTGGTGCAGTAACATCTGATGAAACAACATAACGTCAAAATCAGACGAGGGCACACCGCAATTCATCGTGATCAGGCAATCGTTGAGCGATTTAATTAAACACTTGCTGAGCGATTGTTTGGATATCAGTATGCGAAGGAAATATCCACCGACCTTAAGCCCCTGAACAAAGTTAGGAGGACAAGAGATCTCGTGAATGGGTTGCAAGACTACCAAGTGTGATAGCTCCGTTAAATAATGAAATTACTCGTGGAATTTCTATGGCCCCCATCGTTGCAATCTCGAAGAAACACATATCATTTAAGCGACATGACTCTTTCTGAAAACAACCAGTACTAGATAATGTGACCGTCAGATATTTATATGAGCCGGGGGAGCTTGAGGGAGGGGGTAAAAAAGAGCGACTGACCCAGTCTGGAGTGTAACCACACATAAAATTTCCAGCGTGGTAAGATCCACGGGTAGATCTGCAATTTACAAACTAGATTCAACTGCCCCTCAACATGGATTTGTCCGTGAACAATTACAAGTAATTCCTGAAGATACACAATTACCACCACCGTCACTTTTGTGAAGGACGATTCGTTAGCAGGACACTAGCTCCTCGACGTCGATTACCCTCAAGACAGGTCTGCATCACATTTTCACGTGTGTGGCCGAGACTACTATTAATTCTATCCACGGTACATTGTCGTGGGTCATTAGGAGAATACTGCCACAACATTACTGTGTTACAGTAAGCACAGTGATCATTTTGTTGTTGTTTCAATATCATGATAAACTTAACATCAAGATCAAAGTCACGCTTATTTCTTTTTTGCCACACTGCTGATAACCAGCTAATTTTTTCCTTACTATATCGTCGTTGATTTCTTGAGTTTGATTATTAGTCATTGCGTAGTCTATGATAACCCTCGCAGCTGAGACATTCTTCTGACTCTCGACACTGTTAGATAAACTAAATTTGACCATTCGATACGATCATCGACAATCCAAATATTAGTATCCGAAATAGTTAATCCTTGTGATGAAAGATTAGTTATAGCATATCCTACAGTCCATGGAGATTTATCCATCCTTAACGCGCTCTCAACAACATCAATCGGAACTGAAACAATATCATTAAGAACGAGTTTTTGTTTCCTTGGTTCTACCTCTGACTCTCAGGCATCCTGGAATTTCAATATCAATATTTTGTTTACGTGCATCTGCTGGGCGATAACATAATGGCCCAGGTAGATCTGAAAACTTTTCTTCATGTAACAGAAATAATCGCTGCTGAAGTGAATTACGAACTATCTTCCGACTTGCAACTATCAAATCAGCAGGTCTCCACAAATTCCAAAAATCGTCGTTTGTTGTTTCTGGAATTATCTCACGCATTATCTCACACTGAATCTTATCTGGCTGGAGTCTGATTAGCTTTATGAACTCTTTCAGCGGTTCATCAATAGCTCTATGGTCATCAAGTATTTCCTCATAATAATGTACGAATTCTTTTAACCAGTCATGCGGAGATGAACCGACAAAGGGTGGTGGTTGACCATGATCACACACATGATAACAGCAGTATTTCGAGTCAATAACCAATCAAGAAACATTTTTAATACGTCAACGGATACCATGCATATTTCGTTCCAGATAATGATCTCAGGAATATGTTTTTCACCCATTCGTTCAGGTGTCCACGCATCTCCTTTCCATCGAAGAAACTATAAGTATGAGACTTAACCCTTCTTTCTTTCATCTCTCTGGCAAGCCGGTGAGTCTGAGTTAGTACAATCATGTCAAGATTCCAAAATAATTCAATCGCACGCGTTGTTTTACCAGAACAGCCAGGTCCATTGAGGTAAAAGGTTTTATATCTGGCCACATGATCATATACCAATGGTGCTGATGATGGTTGTGAGATTTGACTATTTTTATAATATATTTCCTGAGATCAATAATCAGCGGATTCAGAATAACTGAGTATTTTTTTCTCCTTTTATTCTCCATTCGACCCATGATGCATCAACGCTGATCTGTAATTCATTTAGCAATCCTGCATTCTTTTCACTGATATCAAATAAATCTGTGGCGATTCTAACAGCGGTATCAGGAAATCTGTTTATCATAGATAATAAGTTTATCGAAACTTACGCGAACATCGAAGATCTCAAATGAGTAAACTGTGGTGAGTCACCATCAATGTAGCTCACAATTGTTTCTAATGTAGTTCTGTCCGATAAGTTAACATTATTTCCATTTATAAATATATTTTTCTCTGTTGTATCGGCAATCAAGAAATCTAGCTCAGCATCGTCGATAATTAATCTTGTATAATGTCATTAATGATCATATGATCCTCCCTGCGTAAATTTCCCAATTATTTTCCTGCCAAGATCTTTTGCATGTTTAATTTCGTATTCTACAGCATCGGGATTAAATTCAAAGATGTCGTCGAGAACAGATCTCTCAGCGACAGCGGGTTTTGGTAGTCAGACTTGTTATTGTGGACGATACGATATTATTGCTTCACTAACCGTTAACGATGTCAATATTTGTACATCAAACATATATCGTAATAAAACTATTGGAGTCTAATGACGACCAAACCAAACAGCGACAACCGGATGAAGGTTTTCCGATGCAAACTTGAATGACTCAATACATGCAAATCCGGTTAAATCAAAATCTGGCAAGGGTCCGTTTATCGCAACTCGAGTCATCTCGTGTGTTGGATGTTCAAATCTTATAAAATACTCAGAAGACACTCCCATTCCAAGAAAACTGTTTCTACCCACTTATTTATTGTTTTATGACGTAAATCCGTTAAAACGTTTCCTCGTTTCGCATTCGTGAAATGTTCTATAACTCGTTCAACGACATAATTTAAGGTCGAAATCCTCATCGGGCGGAGATCATTAACGTTTGGTCAATCATTCAGCGGATAAATCACATAAACAACTGCCGTCACAGGGTATGCTCGCTCATAATATGGTTTGTCGATACCCTTCAGTATTCCTGGTTTGGAATTCTTTTTTTAACATGACAACATCTTCAGCGTGATGTAATCGAACAAGGTCACGTTTGTCACAGATAATCCAGGTTACTTGGCCGGCGTCTACCGCGGCGGTATCTACCACTACGATAAATTTTATTTTAAAAAGGTATCTTTCTTCGTGAGTTCGTAGAACGTCAAGATAATTAATGATTGTCCTTGCTCGCTGGTCATTCATTGTAGCATCAGTTTGGGGGTTATCTTCTTGCCTAATTCTGAATGTTGATCACACATCAGCCGCGCCATCCTTACGAAAGTCTCTCTTGGCTTCACGGATACGATTGATTAAAGTCCTATTCGTCAATTCAACATCAACCAGAGATCGCCTCGGCAAGTCAAAGGATATTCTGTCAAGATCGAATCTAACTCGAGAGGGCTTAGTCGCAGATAATCTTGTAAATTCCTCCATTATATAATTAAGGCAAATATATATTTTAATTAAACTTAATCTATAATATACAATGATTCAAGCAAAGAATAGTTGCAAGTGGTTGATGATTAGATCTACAATTCCTTGTAATAAGTCTTGCATAATGGATTCCCGTGGATACCAGCTACAGAGTGTGCAACGAGGAAGTCTAGGACCAAAGCCGTGTTTGAAATGTAACAAGGAAGTCAAGGGGGAGAGGCAGTTGTGTGTAGACTGTGGAGGCAGAAAATACAGAGCTCTGAAACGGTATTATGATAAAAAAATAACGCCATCAACGCGAACGGCGTCAGCGTCACCGTTGAATCTCCTATAAAAAAAAGCTTAAGACCATCTCGCTAGATTTTCAGCCAGCAGCATCCCACATATTTTTTAGACAAATACTATATACTATATAAATGGTGCAAGGAAATAACGCCGATGAATTTGTGAAGCATCCCATCATCAAGAATTATGAGACATCTCGTGGTGGTGTAATTAGGAACTGTCAACTTAAAAAAAGTCGGTTTTGTCAATAATGCTGTTTATCTCATGTCCGGTGCTGGGGGAAAAAGATATCTCTGCATAGATTTGTGTATGAGTGCTTTTATGGTCTGACTGAAAAAAAGTCTTGTGATTGATCACATTAACGGCCAAAAACTTGATAATTCTTTGAATACTCTTGAGGCCATTACACAGTCAGAATTGCAAACTGGGGGGGGGGTAACATGGGAAATATGATAAATCTCCAAAAATCAGTTATATCTATAAATACAGAGACATGGGAAGAAATAGAATTTCAATCGATACATGCAGCTGCGAAACATGTCTGTAGTTTTCCAGCTTCGGTACAACGTGTCGCAGATAAAATACCCAGATCAACATTTTCAAAGAAATACAAAGAACGAATACTATTTAAGTATCTCACTCCTGAATTTTAAGATGAAGTAGAACAAGAAAACACTCCTGAATTTTATGCTGAAGAAAAACTGGAAAACACTCTTGAAATTCAGTGAAGGGAAATAACTGTCAAGTAAAGCTTCCTCACTTCTCGAGAGATTAAAGAGTAACCTCGCTTGTATTGTATAACGACTTCCACTTATAAATGAAATTATTTTTTTGGTTGATTTTTTTGTGTTTTTTAAAAAACATTATCCTTGTTTTCTGACTTTGTCAGGTTCCTTGTCCCCAGCCAATTTTGTCATGAACAATAGTCACGGAAAAGAGAAAAACAGACAAGGATAAAAATAAGCCACGCCACTTAGGTGAACCATTTTTGGATTTCCAGGTATTGGTGACTTTATAATAATTTCTGAAACATATGATAGTAGAGAAGTCTCGTGGTCTACCGCTGCTGATTTTCATTCTCAACGTGTGAAAATTAATGTTCCAATCCCGTAACTGACAAATTTGTCGACGGTTTGCTATAAATCGCATTTATAATAATTGGGGGTTCCAGCCTAAGGAGAAAATAGTAATGATAACTAAAAGTAAAATCTGTGTACACCTCCCCACTATGTTGAACAACGTGGTGGGTGCTGATTTTGCATTCCCCAGGATTTGATTGGGGGGAGGTGTGCACAAAAGAATTAAAGTTATCAGTATAAATCTGTTGAACGTAAAAAGTACTTGGTATGTCCATGAGGTGGTAAACAGGAGCCCCTCACCTCATGGTAAAACTAGACAGTAAGAGCAAACAAGACAGGGACTATTAACTCATGAAGTAGTAGCACCGGTAAATATAAATATATGAGAACGATAGCACTGTAAGTGAGAGTTCTGGTGTAACACAGGGATGATGACCATGAAGCAGTAGCACCGGTAAATATATGAGAACGATAGCACTGCAAGTGAGAGTTTCTTGACTACGTCAGGGACAAAATCATTGTCCTTGTCCAGGGACAAGAGACAAGGGGTACAATAATCAAGAAGTACCTCATTGACACAAAAAACAAAAAAACAACAAAAAAAAAAAAAAACGAAAGGGTACAATATAACCAAATTCACGAAGCAGTAGCATCGGTAAGTATATGAGAACGGTAGCACTGTAAGTGAGAAAAAGCCACAAACCGCTGTTACTGTCTATTTTTGGTTTTTATTTTAAACAGATATTTATTATGTAATGAATTCCGAAAATATCAATGCGATTATTTAAGCGATTAAAAATTACATGACGATGATATAGAACTTTCTAAACAACTTGATCCTGAAAAAATCACAAATGATTTTGAAATATTACAAGAACGAAAATCTGAACAAAGATACACACTAGCAACCGAATATAGGTTTATTAAAGTATCCCAGCAGGAAATGAAATAATCTCTAGCTTATGTCGATGGTGCAAACTTCGATCCACTTGCACAGGCTAGTGAGAAAATTAGGTCAGAGTTGTCTCAAGAATATGAAACAAAAAGATTGTGAATGCACGCGTAAGACAGTTGAAAAAAATTATATACAAATGTAAACAATCGGATTGTAGATAATCGAGTTGTGAAAGTGGAAGTTGTGAAAATGAAAACTGTGAAAGTGAAAGTTGTGAAAATGAAAGTTGTCAAAGTGAAAGTTGTAACGGATTGTAAACAATCAAATAATAGTGCGCATTTTGACTATTATCCTTGACTTTGTCAAGGGTGTTTTCTAAGTTTCTTTGGTCGGAAAATCTTTTTTTTTTTTGATTGGGTAGTTTTAATTTTCGGATAACCCATAAAGTATTTCCAGTAACTTGGACCGTTTAAGGCAAGAATGTGCGTAATTCAGAATTTAATCCCTATCACACGCAGCTGTAATAGCATGTTCTCGTTGCAACTCTTTAAACTGTTCCTACGTTAACAAATATTTTTCATCACCGTAATCATTAGTAAGTACATTAACACTAAACATTTCTGTGTGGGGAAGTGTCAAGATTGCTTTGACGGCATTTTTGAGTACTGCTTTGTTGTATGCAAAAATTCTCGTGTGTTGGTACATTATATAATATCGCACAGAATAATTTATTTTTTCATTGTTCCATGGGCCCAATGAAACCTTAGTATTTCGGGATATACCCGGGCGGATTTGTTTTTTACTCGTCTTGACTGTGTCAAGATCTCGACGTTCTACGAACTCATGAACGCGAAGATCTTACGATCTCACATACAAACTTATCGTCAAAGATTCATCTCGCAAATGAAGACGCTGTCCGTGCTGGTCAGTATGTCTGAAATGTATCCGTGATAATAGCGGATTATGAGTAGTAATGTGGGGCACTGTACGGACAATGGGAATTGCCATTACAAGACTCCCTGGGCACGTTTACGGACAAGATTTATACTGACAAAAGGTTGGGCTTGTATACGGACAAGGGAAAGTTCAACATAGGTTGGGTTTGTATAGGGCCAATAGAAATGGAACAGGGTGATGTCATGGACACTGGCAACAATGTTGCAAGTGGCTGATCTCAATCGGGCCAAACAATGACAGCGGAAAAAAAAACAACTCATAATGCTGTTTTGTTGACGGGGTTATGGCAATCTTTTATCGCCTAAGACCGTCTGGCTGCAAATCTTCTGACAGAATATGGTCTGCTTCTGCGGAAGGAAAAGGAGAACTCTTTCGTGTCCACACGGCAGTCCACAAAACCTCTATCTGGATCCCGCTGTTGTTGTTGCTGCTGCTGTTCTCAATGCTGTTTCTGAAGTCTGTACTTCTCCTTCGATTCTTCTTGCTCCATGATTTAGTGTTTAAAGACCTCCTCTGTCAGGTCTTGGGCCATTTTTAACATCTGACGTTTTCAATCTCTTCAGGCTTGGGTATCAGGTTTTGCCTGACACGATGTAAATTCACATAGGCTTCTTTCAACTTTGCTAGTATTGAAGGCATCTTCATTGGTGGACGAGTCAACCATGGATGCTCAAACTGAAGACTACCCCAATTAATGGGATCTAGCGCGGACGCGATAGAAAACATCCCTACGATATTTTGTGGGTAGGAACGCTATATAGCTTATTTCATGGTGAGGGATAGAGAGAAGTCAAAGAGCATGTATAATGATAAAATTTTTGAAAACAAATTAGATTTCCACGGAGGGAAGTCATTGGGCCATTTATGTACACTACGTTTCCTAACTAAAGACAAGAGATATCCATAACGGTCACAAAACCATCGATCTACTTTTTGATCGTTTCTGGAACAATCACGATCAAAATAAGTCTCTAAACGTTCTAAGGGATATGCATGACTGAGTTGATGAAGAAAATACACACAATATTGTCCATACACCATGGACATCATTTTGTTAGCCCATGATTTAAGTTCATTTCCTTGGGGTGTTGGGGAAGGGGTCAACAAGAACGCTGAAATCTGAAATCTTAATTGGGATGGGAGCTGCTGGTGGTGTTTGAAAGACTTCTCGTGCCTCTTCTTCCTCTAGCATCCGTCAGGCTGCGTCTGTCTTGACCGCTGGGGGGTGGGGGTGGTGGTGATGGTGATGGATTTTTCATCAGGGCCTTAAAATCTTCCAGAGTCGATGGAGCTGTTTCGTCTAAAGATTTCTGGTAAAAGAGTTGAAGTCGTTGCAACAGTTGACCGTACCGTTGCGATTTTTCTGTTTCTGAGAAATCACTGCGATCCATCAACGATGGCAATTCGTGTTGTAACTTGGACATCTCGGTCAAATGAGGATTGGGAGGTAAATGAGGGGTCCGTTGTTCGTGTCAATGATAGAATTCCATCCATCCCTTGTAATTCACTAAAGCCAGTTTTCGTCCTTCCATCAGATTCCAAAGGCTACGTCTGAGATCTTTTCACTCCAGAAACCTCCTTTTATCTTCTTGATCCTTTATTTATCCTTGAGCCATTTATGAAGCAGTAGCTACCACCAGTCCTGTAATCAAGGGTGCCACTGTGGCTTTGAGAATGGGTGCTAACAACATGTGCACAAATCCTCACCGTTGTACCTACTCTTTTTCTTTTGACGAATGGGTATTTTCTTTCGGATCATTTGGCGAAGAACGTGTCGATATTTGGCTCAGCATTCTTTCTGATGTGGAGACAAAGGAATCGTGCCTTTCAAGACATTCAGACAACATTCGCACACGGTATCGATGACGAAATTGGGGGCAGTAGCATCATTTATTTTCGAATGGGTGGAGAAGCTTTGGACAGGACGGACAACACGTCCCAGTGTTTGGCTAAACGAGGAGGCAGTCCTTTCCTTTCCTTTCCTTTTGGGGTAGAAGAAGGATGACTTCTGAGGGGTGACATCTTCATTTGTTTGTTCCGGGGCACGCACAAAAAAATACACTGACGTCGATGACTTGGAGCACCCCCTTTTATCTCATTTTTTGGGGGTGTAGGGCAAAGGGTTTGTAGCCAGTCCTTTCGACGACCTCTTTGACTATGTCGCCATGAAGAGAAAATCTTCCCCTTTGGTTGCTTCTCTTTTTCTTTGGACGGGTGTTTTTTCTGGGGTAGACGTTGATGCTTCGCTAAGCCTTTATTCGCATGAGGAGACTGTCATTTTCTTTGTCCTTGTTGGACACGAGAACGACGATGGTGATGGTGTGCACTTCTTTTAGGGAACATATTTTGGCCTTCAGGAGCACAAAAACACTGATCCTCGTCGTTTGCCCCAGGTATTTTTTTATAGTGGAATGCGTCGCCACTGATTGTCTTTACGTCGTATTAACTTGATGATAGGCATCAAGCGTCGTGGAAGGGTTCGCACCGGACTAAATCCGGACAGTTCATGCTTGGATAAATCCAGTAAACTCTGTAACATGCCCGATCTCTCTCGGACTTTAATTTTGGGGACAGGTACATTGTGAGCAGCTGCCGCAGCGGCTAAAGAGGTGGAGGAGGATGGTGTCACCTGCTAGAGGAGAAGTTCTTGGAGACACGGGTTTCCATTGCTTAATCAGATTTGGAACAACGGATGTCAAATTGGGTTTGGCTGGCATCGCCAGCAACGGAGAAGTGGAAGAACCTAAGGCTACTGGAGACCCGGTCACCGTCGCTGCAGGTCGTTGTTTGGGGATGTAAGGTTGCAACCTAGCCGCAGTGCCTCTCTTGCGGGAAGAAGCGGTTTTCTGAAGTCTTTTCTGGGGGCTTTTCTTTTTCCTTTTCTGGAGACTTTTCTTTGTCTGTGGCTGTGGCTTGGTCTTGAGGCCACTGCTCTTTTTCTTCTGGGTACGTTTGTGTCGTCGAGTGGTTTTTTTTCTTGGGGAGGACTTTGTGGGCTTTGGGATCCTATTTTAAGAGAGAGCGAATGATGACATCTCCTAGAGAACCGTCACCTCCATGTTCAAAATGATTTGCTTTTTGGTTTGAATGTCGATGCGGGAATCTGCCAGTTGCGTCAAGGCTACTTTGTTTCTGTCTAAAAAGCGCTTGGTTTGATGTGGAATGTGAATGAAACCTTGCAGTAATTGACGTTCTGTCACCATAAACCATCGTATGACTTCTCTGAGACTGGCTTCTAAGAAACGAGGACGTATTTGTGAATTTTGTCGCGACTGATGCCGTACAAGGAACGAATCAAATTGACGGGAAGATGAGACTGAAGGGACGTCATGTTGACACTGTGTGAGACAGACCAAAAGTGTCCGAGGTTTTAATAGATTTTTTTGCTGTTGTTAAGTCGACGGGGATGTGTACACGACAGTTCCTTCGTCTTGGCACCAGTGGTGAAACAGATGGGTACGAAATCGCAAATAATCGGGAGTGGTGGGTTTTAAATCCACGAGTAAATGGGTATGAGGGGTTTGAGTGGCATCGTCGAACGCATGTGTCAGCCAAGGTGTTCCTAACTGTTTGGATAAGGCTTGCACTTGCGATTTATCTCTAGGGCTTTTAAACAAGACCACGTAATGAGCATTGAGACTGATGGTGCGATGGGCTTTACTTTGTTGAAACAAATTTTGAGTGATGTAAATGACAATGGCATTACGATGATGCCCTTTGCGCGTAAACCACAATTTAAATTCATCTTCGTCATCTCCTAACATGTCGTCGAAGATGACCAGATGTGTTTGACTAGGGTCAGACACGATCCCGTCGCCTTCGTCAGGAATGCTTTCCGCAAACACGATTGAAACCCGCTGGCTTTCTCGCAGGAGACTCTATGCTGATTGGAATCGCCTTGAGTTTCTCTCAGGAGGCTTACGCCGATTGCCATTCTTTGTAAGACCACACGATACGTTGAAGTGGACGATCATCAAATGATTTTTATGTTCGATCAAACGTTTGACAAATTCGCTTTTGCCTCAACCGGTCGGTCCAGTAATTAACATCTTAAAAGGATGGCGAAGATACAAGTCGCCCCAACTGGCACGTTCTAATCTTTCGTCGATGACTTTGAAAGTGGAGGATGAGGGAGCAGAGACAGCAGAGGTAGCATTTGTAAAGGGAATGTCACTTTTGAAACGAAGACAGACAAGACAAGAGTTTTTACACTTTTTTTCACGACACATTTATTTCAAAAAATATTTTTAAAATGCAGAACGAAAGACAAAAATACATTAAAGCCAATTCGTTAAGTACATCGATAAAATTCAAGCACACACAAGTCACTGTACAACATGTTTTGGCGCCCTAGGGACAGTTTGTCATGTTCGTAGAGACTCCACACTTGGCACAGTCACACAGGAGTCCTCCCGGAATCTGCAGATCGTGCCTTGCCCAAAAGGAATCAGCTGGTAAAAGAAATCCCAGAAATCAAGTCAGTAAGACACACACCACACGTCGACCCCAATTCAACGGACACAGATCTTGTAATAAGTGTTGGTAATCCTCCACAGTCTGAATACTGTCATTGATTTCCTTCCACGGAATCTATTGTATCACGAGTGATAAAGGTCGTGGCATGGTAGCCAGTTTTATTTTTAATTCCCAGAATCGGTTTTATTTTAGTAACGTACCAAAATTGTTTAGTCACTCACTCACACACCACACATCGCACATAAGTTTCCTCTTGAACCAAGATTTGTTCGTGTAAACGATTTGGTAATCCTTTAACTCTTCCGTTGGAATTCGGTGTACTACGGTCACCTTGTAAGTAGAATGAATGGCATCCAAAACTTTATGAATCTCACGTGTTTCATCAATGTCTGACCAATGGAACACTTTGAAATGAATCAGTCCCCTTATACCGTTCAGTACCAGTGGTTCCAACATCGGTGACGTAAAGGATGCAATTGTTCTTTGCGTTGGACTTCTATTTCGAAAAACTCTCGGTAAATGCATTCTCTCAGTTCCAGAGGTAGATTCTAAATGTTCTCTTCTAAACTAGTCATTCACAGCAATGTCTTTCTTTTGTCGGAGGTAATAAATGTACATTTTGCACAGAACTGATCGTACTCCAGTAGCGAATCCAAAATATTTAGTTACTAACTCACACGCCACACGCCGCACAGACTTTTCATATTGAACCAAGATTAGTCCGTGTAAAAGAATTTGGTTATCCTCTAACGCTTCCGCAGGAATTCGTTGTAGAATGGCTATCCTGTAAGAACTAGGATCAGTAGCAACCTAAATCTTCTGGTCCTCGTGCAGTTGAACAATGTCTGACCACTGGAACGCTTTCACATGAATCAGTACTCTTTCAGGTATAAGTGGTTCAAACATTGGTGACGTAACGGATGCAACTGTTCTTTGCGTTGGACTTGTATTTTGACAAACTCTCGGTAAATGCGTTCTCTCAACTCCGCAGGCAAACCACCAATGTTCTCTTGTATAGTATCCATCCAAAGATTACTGGGGTCCCACTAAAGGTAGGTGGTGATAGTGCGGAGACCATTGAACATGTTCCAGTTAAGCGGAATCTTTCTGTTCCCACTGGTGACGTGACACACCGCAACTGAAGCACCTGACTTTATCGCCATCTCCCAAGTAGATAAATCCGGCTCTGGATAATTCTTCGGGGGTAGGTCCTCCCAGGTATTTAGGCCGCTTTCCTTTGAAGCTTTCGAATCCACTTTCAAAGTCGCAGTATTCAAGCAAACGCACAGTGTTACGTATCGGCTCGTTCAAAGTAACACAAAGAAAGAGTGAAGACAACAAGCTTTGTAAATTTTAACAAAAATAATTTATTTCCCTAGAAAACACGGTGAAAAGGTAAATAGGCGAAACAAGACTTACGATTTACGAAGAAGATCCAAAAATATGTTCTAAATTTGTGAAAACACATAAGTCCTGTGAATAAACAGTTCTAAATTGATACAGTCTGAATCTCAGTTCCGATCCAAGATGGCGGATGATGACGTCAGACGAAAGCTAACACAGAATGTCCAGAATATTCACTGTAAAGCACAATTTGTATTGTTCTGTTCCGATTTAGAAGTAATTTCATCAAATGTCTTTGTCCAAAGCCAGTAGTGTTGTTCTCCAGGGAAAATAATTACTTAGAAAGTAGATGAAATACAGCTACCACCACTAACAACACACATGTTGTTCCTAACACGTACGAATGAACAAACACCTCTTTCCAGCACAGAAATACCTTTTCCTTAAGGTATTAGAAACTCTGTAAGATGTTATGATGTGACTCTCAGCTATGACTGACCACGACTATGACTACCACTCTATGACTAAATATTTCTTACAGGTAACTGAGCATTTAAAACAAGCTAATGCGTCATTACATGTACACATGCACGAAGAACACGTGTGATTTCGCAATCCATCTGGACATTACGAAAACCTAAACAAGTATCAGCCAATCATTTACATAGCTACTGCTGAATGTTTACTTGCGACGAATTTACTATCATACAAAGCTCATGCTTACACGAGTCACATTTACGTTTTAAATAAATACGATGTTTCTAACATACTATTAGATCTTGCTAACATAATCATCACCATAATAACATTTAGTGACATAAAAATAAAATAAAAATGAAACAAAGAATTAGAAGAATTTAAATTTTAACACATATGTAACTACAGGGTCGTAACACTTTCCCCCATAAAGAAAAAAGAAAGATTTATGTAATAAAGCTTTCTTTTTCGCCAGATGTGAATTATACATGAGGTAAAAAAAACATTTACATAAGAGGAACTCTTATGAATCTACACAAAGGTGTATATGAAATTGACATTTCTATACACGGGAAAGTGCGTCTGCAATTAAATTATCTTTTCCTTTAATGTGCCTGATGTCAAGATTGTACTCTTGCAAAAATAAACTCAATCTCAACAATCTTTGATTTTTATTTTTCATTCTGCTGATGAAAGTAAGGGGGTTGTGATCACTAAACACAACAACCGGAGAAGGAGCTGAGCTGATATAAACTTCAAAATGCTGTAATGCCAGTATTAAAGCTAAGCATTCCTTCTCGATTGTTGAGTAGTTTCTTTGGTGTTTATTTAATTTCTTAGAGAAGTAACACACTGGGTGTTCTACACCGTTTTTGTCATCTTGAAGCAAAACTGCTCCAACCCCAACATCACTTGCATCCACAGATAGTTTGAACGGTTGATTGAAATCTGGAGCTGTTAAAACTGGTGCACTTTCAAGTATGGCATTTAATCTATCGAAAGCCTCTTGACATTTTTCAGTCCAAAGAAACTTGTTTTTCTTTCTCAACAAGTTTGTCAGAGGGTCAACAATATCAGAAAAATTAGAACAAAATTTGCGATAGTACCCAGCCATACCCAAAAATCGCATCAGCTGTTTTTTACTGACAGGCACAGGAAATTCAGAAATAGCCTTGACCTTAGCATCTATAGGCTTAATTTGACCATGTCCCACAATATGTCCTAGAAAAGTAACACAGCACGGCAGAACTCACTTTTAGATAAATTAATAGTCAAATTTGCATCCGTGAGTCTGTCGAAGAACTTCCGAATCGTGGCTAGATGTTCTTTCCAGGTGTTGTTGTAGATGATGACATCATCAATATAGGCATCACAATTGTCTAGACCAGAAGTAATCATATTCATAAGGCGTTGGAAAGTACTTGGAGAACCGTTCATCCCAAATGGCATTACTTTATACTGGTAGAGTCCATCTGGAGTCACAAATGCCGAAATTTCTTTTGCTCTTTCCGTTAATGGAATTTGCCAAAAACCCTTCAGAAGGTCGAATTTAGTGACGTATTTGGCATTTCCAATTTTGTCGATACAATCGTCGACTCTTGGCAATGGAAATTAGTCTGTTTTTGTCACACTGTTCACCTTCCTATAATCCGTACACATTCGGAAAGTTTTATCCGGTTTCGGAACAAGAATGCACGGTGAACTCCAATCACTCTTACTGGGCTCTATAAAATCATTTTCCAGTAAATACTGAATCTCTTTTTTCATGTATTCCTGTTTAAAAGGATTCATCCTGTATGGGTGTTGTTTCATGGGTTTCGAATCTACTATTTCGACGTCGTGAAAAATTTTGTTTGTCCTTGTAGGTATGTCTGGAAACAAGTGTTCATATTCAGACAATAATTGTTTAAGTTCACTTTTTTCTTGATTTTGTAAATGAGAAAGTTTCTGGTCTAGATTTTCCATAACTTTCGAATTCCGAAGACTTGTTGTTCCAAGATTAGTAGAATCCAACTGAATTCCTTCACTCAAATCCTCAGCTGGTGGGACAGGTACAACTAAATTAGTTGCATGATTTACCTGGCTATTTCTTTCAACATACTCCTTTAACATATTGATGTGGCACAGTTGTTTTGGTTTTCGCCTATCAGGAGTATTTATAATGTAATTTAAATCACTTATTTTCTTTTCAACCATGTATGGACCATAATATTTTGCCTGAAGAGGATTTTGTGGAATGGGCAAGAGAGCCAGGATTCTATCACCAGATTGAAAACTCCTATCCCTTGCGTTTTTATCATATCTTAACTTCATCTTTGATTGCGTAGAGTGCAAATTTGCTCTTGCGATCTCACAAGCCTTTGACAATTTAGACTTGAAATCAGAGACATAATCAAGAGGATTAAGTTCTGTTTCTTCATTTGAAAGAAGTTTCTCTTTCAATAACTTTAAAGGTCCACGCACAGTATGTCCAAATACCAGTTCAAAAGGACTGAACCCTAGAGACTCCTGAACGGACTCTCTAACTGCAAACAAAAGTAAATGAATGCCTCATCCCAGTCTTTACCTGTGTCAAAACAATATGATTTCATCATGTTTTTCAGAGTTTGGTGAAATCGTTCCAAAGCCCCTTGGCTCTCAGGATGATAGGCAGATGATTTGAACTGTTGAATGCCCAATTCATGCATGGCTTGCTGGAAAATTCCAGACATGAAATTTGACCCTTGATCCGATTGGACAAATTTGGGAAGGCCAAATTGAGTAAAGAACTTTATCAAAGCCTTTACTATATTTTTGGTTTTAATATTCCTCAAAGGAATTGCCTCTGGGAATCTTGTTGACGCACACATTATGGTCAACAAATATTGGTTGCCTGACTTGGTCTTTGGTAAGGGACCAACACAATCTACCATGATTCTACTGAATGGTTCGTCAAAGGCAGGAATTGGTTGCAGATGAGCTTTAGGTATCTTTTGATTTGGTTTTCCTACCATTTGACAAGTATGACAAGATCTACAAAACTTGCATACATCACTTTTGATTTTTGGCCAATAGAAGTGAGTCAAGATCTTGTGATACGTTTTATTTATCCCTAAATGACCAGCCATAGGAGTTTCATGGGCCAAACTAAGCATTTCCTGTCTGTAAGGTTTCGGAACCACAATCTGATATTTTACTGACCATTCGTCACTAGCAGGTACCTCGGGAGGTCTCCATTTTCTCATAAGAACTCCATTTTTTATGAAGTAACAGACAGGTACTTCAGTTGCTTCTTTTTCACTAACGGCCCGCTGAAACAAACAGGAGATCTCAGGATCCTTCTCCTGTTCGACGACAAGTGATTGTCGTTTATCACCCTGATCAGATAAAAGAAAATGAGTATTCAAAAGAGGATCACTATGATCAATACCTTTTGACTGATCCAAATTAGAAGTGAAAGTGACCTCATCAAAAGCCTGACCAATACATGTGTCAGCTAAAGGAATACACTCCTTGTCAAAATCATTCTCAAGAGCTTTCTTTGCCATAGCTCTGGTAACTGCACAAGCTGGGAATAAATCAGGGATTTCTTTTTCAATAGGATCAACTTTCTGATCCAAAGAAGGCTTGTCAGTTACAAGTGGATTAACCACAACCTTGTCTGCAGCTAAGTCATTGCCTAGCAACAAATGAATGCCCTCAACGGGTAAAGTAGACACTACACCGACTGTCACAGGTCCTGAAACTAAGTCTGATGACAAATTAACAGAATGGAGAGGAACATTAACAAAGCCGCACTCTACTCCCTGAATGAGAACACTCTCATTAGAACAGGTCTTCTCAGAAGAAGGCAAAATACCTGAAACTAAAAGACTGAGAAGCTCCTGTATCCCTCAAAATTTTAATAGGGATAGGATTGGCCAAATCACCCAAGAGTGATATAGAACCTTCGACATGAATGGTTCAAAATTCTCCAAAACACAATCAGACTGAGGTTTTTCAAACCCAACAAATGTATTGTTTTCAATACATGACCGTGACCTTGACCTCTTAGAAATAAGAGCGTTTGGAATAGGTCTATCTTGATTCTGATGCCTATATTTCAATTTGAAGCAATCAGAAATGACGTGTCCTTTTTCTTACAATAGGTACACGTAGGAATAGACAAGGATTTTGAATCAAGTCTCTCAGAGGCTTGATTTTTAGAATTTGTGCCAGATTGAGTTTTACTGAGAGTCGTATTTGGTTGAAACTCCTTTCTATCAGTAGACTGCTGAGTGAAAGATTTGCTTACAGCAGGAACTTTATGAGTTAAGGAATACTCATCAGCAGCAATAGCAGCTTTTTCCAAGGTTTCAAACTTATGCTCTTTGAGATGATTCTTAATGTCACTATGGACACAGTTCTTGAACTCTTCAAGTAATATTAATTGTTCAAGACTTTCAAAATCATGTTCGATTTTCTTGGCTAAGCACCATCTTTTGAATAACTGTTCTTTTTCTCTAGCAAATTCAACATAAGTGTGTCTAGTTTCTTTTTTGTAGTTTCTGAACTTTTGCCGATAAGCCTCAGGGATTAATTCATAACCCTTCAAGATGCATTCCTTAACCAAATCGTAATCAGAACTTCGTTGTACTGACAGAGATATATAGATCTCTCTGGCCTTGCCATAAAGTACGTTCTGCAATAATTGAGTCCAATACTCTCTTGGCCATTTCGAATTCTCAGCGACTTTTTCAAAATGAATAAAATATTTGTCTACCTCCATTTCACTAAAAGGGGGAACTAACTTGATATTTCCTAAAATGTTAAAATTTGAATTTGCACGAGAAGTGGAATCGTACCTGTCACTTGCCAGCTCCAACTCTTTCATTCTAAGTTGAAATTCTTTATCTTTTTCCCTTTCCTGTACATGCATTTGTTCTTTTTGTAATTCAATTTGTTCTTTTTGTAATTCCATTTGTCCTTTTTGTAATTCCATTTGTCTTTCTTTTTCCCTTTCTTCTATTTGTATTTGTTCCTTTTGTAATTCTATTTGCCTTTCTTCTTCCCTTTCTTCTAATTGCATTTGTCTTTCTCTCTCCTCCCTTTCAGATTGTAATCTCATTTGTTCTTTTTGATTCTGAAGCTCGAGCTTCCTTAACTCTATCTCCATTTTTTTTATTTTTAGTTCTAATTTCTTACTGTTAGAGTCTGTCATGGACTTACTGACAGATGCCAAAACACTTTGGTCAAAAATATTCTTTTCTACCAAATGTTGAACTAAAATTTTCTTGATTTCTTGTTTTGTCAAGGAAGCTTTTGCTTCAGAAAGATCGTACTTTCTGGCAAGTTCAAGCAACTCATCCTTCTCCAGACTATCCAACTGTTGTTGAGTTGGACTAGAAAGAAAACTCTCCACTTTTGACATTCTTAAAGCCTGTTGTTTTCACTAAAATTTCAAATAAAATGGGATTTGAACTAGGGGAATTTAAATTTCAATTTTTAGCCAATTTCATATATCAGCCAATTTCATATATCCAATCCCGGACGAGCAACCCAATTTCTTTCTGTTACGTATCGGCTCGTTCAAAGTAACACAAAGAAAGAGTGAAGACAACAAGCTTTGTAAATTTTAACAAAAATAGTTTATTTCCCTAGAAAACACGGTGAAAAGGTAAATAGGCGAAACAAGACTTGCAATTTACGAAGAAGATCCAAAAATATGTTCTAAATTTGTGAAAACACATAAGTCCTGTGAATAAACAGTTCTAAATTGATACAGTCTGAATCTCAGTTCCGATCCAAGATGGCGGATGATGACGTCAGACGAAAGCTAACACAGAATGTCCAAAATATTCACTGTAAAGCACAATTTGTATTGTTCTGTTCCGATTTAGAAGTAGTTTCATCAAATGTCTTTGTCCAAAGCCAGTAGTGTTGTTCTCCAGGGAAAATAATTATTTAGAAAGCAGATGAAATACAGCTACCACCACTAACAACACACATGTTGTTCCTAACACGTACGAATGAACAAACACCTCTTTCCAGCACAGAAATACCTTTTCCTTAAGGTATTAGAAACTCTGTAAGATGTTATGATGTGACTCTCAAGTATAACTGACTACGACTATGACTACCACTCTATGACTAAATATTTCTTACAGGTAACTGAGCATTTAAAACAAGCTAATGCGTCATTACATGTACACATGCACGAAAGACACGTGCGATTTCGCAATCCATCTGGACATTACGAAAACCTAAACAAGTATCAGCCAATCATTTACATAGCTACTGCTGAATGTTTACTTGCGACGAATTTACTATCATACAAAGCTCATGCTTACACGAGTCACATTTACGTTTTAAATAAATACGATGTTTCTAACATACTATTAGATCTTGCTAACATAATCATCACCATAATAACATTTAGTGGCATAAAAATAAAATAAAAATGAAACAAAGAATTAGAAGAATTTAAATTTTAACACATATGTAACTACAGGGTCATAACAACAGTGAACGAATATTCTTCTTTCACAGGTTCATTCTGATGAGGGTACGGTAAAATCCGCAGTAGTTTTGCTCAGGGTTGGAATGACATCCGTAGGGTGGTAGTCGCATGGTTTCCTCACGTGGAGGATGACATTGACAATGAAAACCAGTAAAGTGAAAATGTATACTACAACGAGTGGCATCATTTTCGAATCCATCAGGTTTGACACGCACAGCATCACTTTCCATGGTATGTATGGTAGTAGTAGTAGTAGTCATAGCAAAGTTCATATGATATGGTACTGAATAACTGAGGTCACAGAGTACGGTATCACTGCCATCCCAAGGCGTAGCATCGAACTCCATTTGAGAATCACCTAACTTGAATAGTGTTGTCTGTTTAAAAGTATTCATCTCTCTCGCTTGGTGTTTGTAGTCACAATGAACTATCGGTCTTGGACGTCCCTTTTTATATTAGTCGTAATGAAGTCTCCAGCTTGTACATCGTTCCTTTTTTTAAGCTTAGTTTTGGAAGTCTTCTTTTTTTTCTTTCCAACAACGGTACTACCTTCTCTAAGGTACCGTCATACCTGTACCGTAGAGTGTGATGGCTGGAAAGGCCATAGAAACGTAAGGACAGTGCTGAGACTATCGAGTATGTTCCAGAATAGCTGAATCTTTCTTGATACAGCGATCCATATGAAACCTCGGACCACAACTGAAACACTGTACTTCGTATCCCAATCCAGTCATAGGTCCCAAGTAGACAAATCCTGTTCTAGATAAAACATTCGAAGTAGGTAATCCTACTAATCTCTCACTCGATTCTTGCTGTGTCGAAGTCATCCTTCTTCTTGGTGGCTATCGTCTTGGAACCATTTTTTTATACTAGCGTGTCCAAGCGGTAAAGTGAAGTGACTGGGAAGCCGCACTCTCTTCTGGTACACGATTTGATACACTTTTTCTAAAGGCCGACGGACGATTTGGTGTGTGGCTAAACGTACAATGGCTAATAGGTGGTCACACTAAAATCTCGATCCTCTCCAGACTGCAATGATTCTTTCAATACCTCAAAGTTCACCACTTGACTGGTGCGATAACTGAGAGTCAATCGTTTCACATCGCATTCGGTGTGCACTTCTCCTTGTTTGTACCGGTATTCGTAACCGTAATTTTTGGGACCGCCATTAGGAAAATTTAGAATCTTGTCTTTGGGGTGCTCGTCCGTCCAGGCTCCTAAACGGTCTCCCTCGATGACAGCGTGACGCTGACCCAAGCGATCAATGTAGATGCAACACGATCTCCCAACAGTTCTAAAGCTTCGTACAATTTTAAGCCAGCATGGGCTGTCACTTAGGCCGGAATGATGACATTTCCAAATTCGTCAGCTTCTAGAAAGTCCAGTTCTCCTTCGTAATTGACTAAGATCAAGTCCTCACGAAGGACGTCCACGTGTTTCATGGTTTTAGTTTTGTCGTGAATCAACTGGAAGTGGCGGGAAGGATCGGATAAATACTCCGTGTTAGGTAAACACGGTCATTTTGCTATTTTTCCCCACAAGCAATTCAACATCACTTTGGCAAACGAATGCCTTCCTTCGTTTTTCTCGATGTGGTCTAAAGTGATACCTTCCTGCTCCAAGTATTTCTGTTTGAATTTTTTTTGGTCTTCGGGAGTGTGGCACCAGGAAAGATAGCCGCTGACTTCTTCAGTTTCAAAAAGGCATCCACGTAGTCTGCGAAAATGCATTTCTGAGTCTCGTCCCCCTTGTGGTACTGTTCTGTCTTGGGAAAGTCGTAAATTTCGTACACTTCTAACAATTGGTATCCCGTCTCCAGAGATTTGAACAATTCCACGCTGACACACGTTACTGTCAAGGTGCGTTCTTCCTGGATGTGCTGACAAGGTTGCTCTTGGTTGCGTGTTTCGGCACAAGTAGGGCACAATGGAAACATCAGTTTTCCTTGGCAATGGTGAGGTACAACGGGATGGTACAAGTCCATGGGAGGCAAGACTTTACATTTAATCAATCCTTCGTATTGTCGAATGTTATCCAGGTCGATGTGTTTCGTCAGCAATTGTCGTTGCCCTGCGGGAAAGTGACAATATTTGCACACGTAAGGAAACAGCGAACACACGTCCAAGTATTTGACTTCCTCTCCTTTCTCCTCGTCGGCCTGGTACAGCAAACATGTGGCATTCGTCCTCCGCAGCACAAGCTGTCCAGCGGGTTCAGAGGGTCCACCAACCTGTAAGTTTCCACGATACGTTTAAACTCGGGATCGGTTTTCAAACGGTGACCGTACTCGTGTTCCCACATTTCCACCACTTGGTATCCTTGCTGCTCTAACTTCAAGCGCCTCTGACAAGTGGTCTCGTACAAGTCTTCATGGTATGTTGTAAAAACTGATTTTTAGTGTCACGTCGAGAGTAGCAGATGGGACATCCGTGAAATAAGCAGCCATTAAACACGTACACCATCTTAGGGTCTTCCAAGTCCCAACTATCGGCCGAATACGTTCCCATGATCTTTTCGCCTCCTCCGTTTCGGGCGTGTTGGATCCATTTGTCTTCCTTGTCGCACAAGTAATGTAGCCAACGTAGAGCTTTGACCGAGTATTGACGTTTGACAAAATTGGTCGTCTGAGGGCCAGCTTGCTGTAACAGGAGTTCTGTTTCTCTTCGTTGCTTGGCTTGGTTCGATTGTTGAATAGTTTGCCAGGCTCTTTTCCAATCTGCCGTGTCGTTCTTGACAGCATACGTTCGTTCCACGACGATGGCACGGGCTAAACACATCTTGTTTTCAGGGCTGTTAATTCGGAGGAGACTCGTTTTGGTGCTACGAAGGTCGTCCACCAATAACACCTTTTTGCGTCCGGTCCTTTGGGGATGAGAAACGTGGGCCATGTACAGTGTCGCTTTTTCATCGGTGATGTGAAACTTGTCCTTAGACTACTGCACGTGTTGAATCTTGTCGATGACTTTGGAAGGTGTCAATTCTGCTGCCCTCCTAAACTCGATCCAGACGGGGGACTTCAGACTGTCGCGATTAATGGAAAGTATCAAGCGATCGTCTTCGTTGGCTCGACATTGCCGTTTCAGTGATGTTAACAAAGAATCCCACAAATCAGTGACGAAACCCTCTGGAAATGGTGCGATAGTTTCATCTTGATTGAAAAATGTCAATGACTACATTTTAAACGTCATGGTTCCCTATATATATATATATATATATATATATATATATATATATATATATATATGTGTGTGTGTGTGTGTGTGTGTGTGTGTGTGTGTGTGTGTGTGTGTGTGTGTGTGTGTGTGTGTGTGTAAGGCCAGTGTCTTACCTCAAAGTATTCATTTCACTCTCAATCCTACCAGAAAGATGGAGGAGCCAACACAGATCGATCTTCTGATCAGAGCTTTGCGAGGTGTCATACGAAGGTTTCTTCAGAGAAGCCGGCGGACTCTCCCCCTCGTTTCGAGATAAAAATCAAAGATACTTGCTATTGCAGTCAAAAGAAAGCGCATTGGTCATCAGTATGTCCCCAACTTCAAAGCAAGACAGGCATTAAAAGAGACAAAGATCAAAATACCTGTTATCATTGTCAAGAGAAAGGACATTGGTTTTCAGACTACCCTAAGAAAGAACAGGAGCAGGAGGAAGACAGGGGTTCCGAACAGGAAGAAGAGGTACCCTCTGAAAAGGAAGAACCCAGACACGTCCAGAAAGAGAAGAAAAGAAGACGAGAAGAAAGTGAGGAAGAAGAGGAAAAAAACCGTGACAGTGAAGAAATTTTAAAAAACGGAGATAGTGGAAACACAAAGAACAAGTCTTTGAACTTTTTAAAGTGTTGTGTTGTGAAATTGGATTTTAATCTGTACCAGAGAATATACCAGAAAGACAAACGTAAGTGTCTCTTGGTTTTGATTTTTATAATAAGGACCAACACTCACGCACTAACACACGTACATCATAGGAAAAAAGGGACTGAGTTTTATATGATTTTGTCAAATATTTAGTCTCTTTTCCAGAGAGATGGGTGGCCCTAAAAAGGACCATTCGGTGCTTGTTTGTTTCTTTCTAAAACAAACAAACAAACAAACAAACAACTCAGGAACGGGAAGTAATGCACTTTAACTACCTTATCCCTTTGCCACGGCCAAAACCTACTTTTGGACCTGCTACTGTCGATGATTTCGTAGAAATCACTAGCGTTGGTGTCTGAGGTGTAGTGGGACTGTGGAAGGGGTTGGGATGTTTGGCTTGGGAAGGTCTTTTTCTGGTGGGTCATATTAAAGAAGACTGATACATTTGTTTCAGACTCCTTAACTCTGCAAAAATGTCTAAGAGCACCGTCACCGTTTGACTTTCACCATCATCCTTCTCTCTTTGTTTTTTCTCTACTTCTTCTTCTTCCTGTCGTTTTCTTCTTGCCTCTTCTTCTTCTCGCAGTTGCTGTTGAATGAGAAAGGCTTGTTCTGCTTCTTTCTGCTGTTGCATAATTTTCTCCAATTCTTCTTTCTGCCTCTGTTTAAAATCCTCGACGTACGGTAAGGAAGTAGAAAGCGGAGAAGGTGCTGCTACCGGAACAAATTCTTGTGAAGAGAGAAAATCCGCTAAATCCCAATTAAAATCGTTTTCTCCTGGAAGTAGGAATGTGGTTTTAGTAACCGCTGCTATGCCATCACTCCTCGTCTC
>JAECUM010015837.1:0-25527 GCA_016617855.1 Megalonaias nervosa | reverse complement strand
ATATATATATATATATATATATATATATATTATTACGACCCTGTAGTTAAATTACATATGTGTTAAAATTTAAATTCTTCTAATTCTTTGTTTCATTTTTACATCATTAAATAGTTATTATTATTATGATGATTATGTTTGCATGGGTCTAATAGTTTGTTAGAAACATCGTATTTATTTAAAACGTAAATGTGACTCGTGTAAGCACGATTTTTGTATGATAGTTTGTCGTTGCAAGTAAACAGTCGGGAAAAGCTGTGTAAATGATTGGCTGCGACTACGTCATTACTAATTATACTTGTTTACGCTTTTGTAATGTCCAGGTGTGATTTCGAAATCAGACGTGTCTTTCGTGCATGTGTACATGAAATGACGTATTAGCTTGTTTTAAATGCTCATTTACCTGTAAGAAATATTTAGTCGTAGTCAGTCATAGTTTAGAGTCACATCATAACATCTTGTAGAGTTTCTAATACCTTAAGGAAAAGGTATTCCTGTGCTGGAAAGAGTTGTTCGTTCGTTCGTACGAGGAACAACATGTGTATTGTTAGTGGTGGTAGCTGTACTTATCTACTTTCTAAATAATAATTAGATCCCCTGGAGAACAACACTACTGGCTTTGGACAAAGACATTTGCTAAAATTATTTCTAAATTGGAGCAGAACAATACAAATTGTGATTCACAGTGAAAATTCTGGACATTTTGTGTTAGCCTTCGTCTGACGTCATCATCCGCCATCTTGGACGGAACTGAGGTTCAGACTATATCGAATTAGAACTGTTTATTCACAGGACTTATGTGTTTTCACAACTTAGAACAAATTTTTGGATCTTCTTCGTAAATCGTAAGTCTTGTTTCATCTATTTACCTTTTCACCGTGTTTTCAAAGGAAATAAATTATTTTTGTTAAAATTTACAAAGCTTGTTGTCACTCTTTCTTTGTGTTACTTTGAACGAGCCGATACGTAACAATGTATGTATGTATGTATGTATGTATGTATGTATGTATGTATGAAATGTAACAGAACACATTAAAAATAACATAACTTTGAAAGTGTTGGTATCCATTACTGTTGTTATATCATATATCATATTGTGATCCGTACATGGCGTATTAATATGCATAATAAACATTGTTTCAACAGTAGGTTATCGCTTCTATACTCTTTAGATCAGCATGAATTTCTACTGATCAATGATTAACATAAGGAAAATGAGAAAAATATTAATAATCCACGATTTCTACTTGAATTTCACATGCTGCACAATTTCATTGAAAACCCTTCTTCTTATCTTTCTCTATCACTTACGTGTAAGAAACAAAATATGCATAAATCTGTTGGAGTAAGAGAAAATAATTTGGGCTTCATGACATCTTTGAAACTGAATCTACACCAAGTAACCTACAAGAACCTAGGTGGTCGTAACGGTATATGTATAATTCCTATGCGATTTAAATACAGTGTTCCAAATACCAACAGACTGTCGAGCTTGAACAATATATTTATTGGTCAGGAGGCACACAGATACTGCAAAACCCGATAATGAGGTTTCAAAAACAGATTATTTTTAATTATTAAAATGTCAGAAAGACGCTCTCCCTTACTAACTTACTAGTTGTATTTGTTGGTTATTCGGAGGCTAGTCGACCAACAGAGAAATATGGTGATGAACAATGAAATATGACTTGTAGCAAATTTCTTACCGCCACCACCCAACTCCTCTCTCTCTCTCTCTCTCTCTCTCTCTCTCTCTCTCTCTCTCTCAGGACCATCATAGCAAGATAGGGCGAAAATCAACGAAAAAACGATCGTAGTGGATGTCTGCTTGTGTCGGACATCTTGGCGTCTGAATGGTGGTAAAATCTACCAACTCACCAAAGGAAAGAGGAAAGACAGATGTAAGATAAAAACAATCACTTTGTCGGCAGCAATGTAAATTAAAGGATAATAATGACTTAGACAATAATCTCGAGACAAACGAAGCTTTAATTTGCTATGTTAAGCAGGGATGTGAGGAGTTCATTCACTCCGTTAATACAGAGTTGACTAGTGAAAAATAACTCCGTTTGAAATGCTAGTAAAAGTTTTTGTTTGTGATTTGAATAAAATATATTTATAGTATGTACGCTGTATCATTGCTATACCACTCGTTGTATAAATTTCATTACAAGGAAACTCAGCAAGCGTCTTTTCCTTTAAATGAATTTTTATACCTCTATCCCT
The DNA here is from genome assembly GCA_016617855.1 of Megalonaias nervosa. Lineage (NCBI taxonomy): Eukaryota > Metazoa > Mollusca > Bivalvia > Unionida > Unionidae > Megalonaias > Megalonaias nervosa. The sequence continues at coordinate 23,301 of JAECUM010015837.1, read as the reverse complement.
TCTCATTCCTTCTGACCCTCCTTATATATATATAATTTTATTCAGTGATATATTTATGATATTATTATCTATGATAATATGTTCAAAGCCTTTCTGAGTTGTAGCATTGAAAAAATTACTACTAATATTGTAAAATCAGGAACTTTCAAGTTTATGATTGCTTTTAATAAAAACGTTTCATCAAGAACTCACTGTAGGAAGCAAGTGAACGAGATGTTTCTGAAAGCAATTTTGCACATCCACCAGGCTAGTGATTCAACTTGAATAAAGGCAATTTTGCACCTACAACAGAGGGTTGTGTGCGATTTAGATAATGAAGCGTTCTACAGATGTTATACCCATACTAGAGTAAAAGTGTATTTATGCTGAGTGAACATGCAAGCACGACTAACAAATATACAGACACAAGTTCACAAAAATAAAAAAACAAATGAAATACAACAATTAACAAATGATCATTTTTTCCAGTTCTTGGGTGTTCTTTTCAGACTGGTGCAGTATACAATCAAACCTATCCTCTTCATGCTGGTCCATTGTACCGTCAAACCTACTTAATAGATTGATTCAGCGTACAATCAACCATGTTTTAAATCGCCAGCTTTAGAAGGAGGTAAAAGTGTCATCTGAAGAGCTTAAATGGTGTCTGTTTATGCCAGGTGATTGCTTAATAAAGGTGAGCTTCAAGGCAGAAATAAATGTATATATTAATTGTCTATTACCTTAATTTTGCTGACCAAAAGTCCAAATGGATTTTTTAAAAAGAGGTCTGCATGCTTATAAATAATTCTGTATTTTGCAGGTCGATGGAGGATTTTAAAAAGTGAATTCGAGTTGATCTTGTCCATAATAATGAACAAGATAATCTTTGAAGGCTTGCTGCCTACTCTATATTTGAACCCCGAATAACATTGACGGTGGACTCTTTGCCGTACATAGTAAATAATAGACAATGAAGCTGACAAAACATATCTATGTTGGCGCATCAGTGCTGGACTTGCCAAAGCTGCTTGTATATGAGTTGGATTACTACAAGGTCAAACCACTTGACCGGGATGGTATTAAGATGCTTTAAACCGAAACTGTTTCACTTTTTATGCATATCACAACTGGCGATGTCCATGCGGATGTCGCATCAAGGACACTAGTGAACGAATTTGACAAAAGTGATTAGTAACACTAGAAAAAGAAACAGTTGTAGGAAACTTCAGAGACGAATGCTCGGGTAAACCGATTGATGAGTATGTGGGACTACGCTCAAAAAAATATTGTATTGTGATTGGACCATACACCTCCGAAAACAACAAGAGAACAAAAATAGTTCCACGGGTTAGGCTGCAAAAGTATCTCAGACATAACATCTATGTGGAATATCTTCGAGAGCAACATAAATTCACACACACACACACACACACACAGAGCAAATATGATTAGGTAAAAGAAACATCGCATGTGTGTATACCAATTTTCCAAAATGAGTTTGCTACCGCCTGTCACCAAGCCATGCATATTGCCGATGGAATCACCACTTAAGCGTTTGGACATCGAGCGATTGTAAACCACCTTGTGGTGCATTGGTGGTAGTTTCTGGAACGACTTGAACTTTTTCTCGCACAAATGTTTTGCTTGGTGGTTTAACCGATTGTGGGGAGTGTCTGTGTGTGTGTGTGTGTGTGTGTGTGTGTGTGTGTGTGTGTGTGTGTGTGTGTGTCAGTGTGTGTGTGTGATTTGGATTTTTAACGTAGCTTTAACAATTTTTCAGTCATATCGCTACGATGTCTTCAGTGTGGCAGTTTATAGTGATGTCTAGCACTGGAGCAATCATGCCGCAGATATGTAGCATGATGTCCCACCCAGTCATATTATCCTGACACCAGGCTGACCAGTCTTAACACTAACCTCTTAATGCTGAGCGCCAAGCGAGGCAGCTGTTAGTACCATTTTTATAAGTCTTTGGTATGACTCGGCCCGGGGATTGAACCGACGACCTCCCGCATTCAAGGCGGACGCTCTAACCACTAGGCCACTGGAGCGGTCGATCGTGGAGAGTCTCCCGTGGTTAGATTACAGGCGCCAAATGATAACGTGTTGGTTGTCTTGGAAAATCTATCCTCTCTGCAACTGAAAATACATAGATGGACCATACTGGGTCAGTAGCGCAACGTTCACCGCCTTCAAACTCTCCCGGTGGATATAAATATCGAACAAAGGTGCTTCTGAGTGGTTCTAACAGCTTAGGTTGTGAAATCTTTTATAAGTAACGGTGACAGGCTTTTTGTCTAATCGCATCAAGTTTTAATCCAGCCGTGTGTGTCAATTTCATTATTTATTGTATGTTTAACTAAAAGAAGTCGTGTTATCCATTCGTGAGATCGTTCTGCACTTAGACCTCATGATCGCATCAATAATTCGTGTGCGTATTGATGTCTAAATAACCGTTCGGTAAGCGTACCAGCAAGTCATTCCACAATGGCTTGGTCACGACGTATATTAACATGTCTCACACAAGCCCACACCTTATGTTTTGTTCATAGCTCAGCAACAGATCATAGTAATTCTTCACCAGAATCGATTTAAAATAATCGTGGCCATGTGTACGGTCTGCGTGCATAAATAGGTTTAAGCGCTTCTCCTTTGATGATCCAGTTATGGATTTGTTCTTCGAGTGTAAGTTTGATAGAGTTTAAATTATGAATAAGATCTATATCAGCACGTTGACGTACACGGATATCGTATGATGTTTTATAAACAAGGTCATGTCGCTAACATGCAACATTAGTATGATTATAAGTGCTTCACCAGGCTTTAAGTGGTTATTAAAATCAAGTCGAATATCAAGCCTTGTACTTGGCCTACAGAAATTAAATCCAGGTATATGTTTTTGCCCATGGTATTTACTTCACGGAGTTCCGGGAAGTTCCATTAGTGCATCCGATATTTTTATACCAGGAAAATGCGCGTCAATTTCTGTTTCTTTACGATGTAATCAGGGTTTTTACGGTAGCGCTTATCTTGATTCAAGTAAAAATAACCTATTGCGTACGACGATGTGATGTTTGAACAACAAATAAATCCTGGGAAAATATTTTGACGAGGTCGGAACGAAAACATCGATCAAATTTATTTGACTAAACGATATGTACACGTGCCTAAAGTGAACCGTGACAATTGTAATATGTTAATGATATTTCGTGGTATTTGCGAATATGGCTTTGCAAACATTCGTTGACTTGGCGTGCCGCTGACCACTCTTGGGATGACTATTAAGCGCTTGCCAGGGGCGATTATTGAAGTCAAAAATATAGGAGAAATGTAAAAGACAATGGAAGAGAAAAATTTCCAATAATTATTTCAAAGGCTTCCACCACGATCACCACCCGTGTACCAGCCAACGATCCAACACCAAAGCTACATTTTAATGAATACGGTCTCCAAAGGATCTTTAAAGATCATTTGTATTCCTGTCTTTATATACACACGGGAGAAATCTAGTGACCAACGAAGCAACACAGAGTATGCAAAAGGTATAGGTCAAGTTGATATACAGGGAACTCACTGGGTCTAGAGATGCCTCTGGTGATCTGTTTGATTTTTATAATCAAATACTTACTACGACTCGAGCTGGAGAAGTTAGCCAAGGCATAGAAGTGATGAAGAATTGTACATAACGAATACACACTACAAATTAATGTCCTAGGTCGCGAGCACCTCTACTAATCACTGAACAACATGCAGAGGAAGCAGCCACGCCCTTGCCTGAATATACACATGAATACGCGGACAAAGCATATGCAGAACATCCACGACAACAATGTGTATATGATTCAAAACAACGGGCATAGGAGCAAAAACAAATACTTGCACAGAGAAAATATACAAAATCTGTATCATCAAAAAAAACAATAAAATAAAATGTTTTCTGTACCCAAACAGGAACAACGCCAATTTTGTACAAAATTAGAAGAAGCTCATTGGCTAAGAGAACAAGAAGCATATAAAACGTAGGTATAGCAACAAAAATCACCACCCGAAGATGTACCTATATCTCCTAGAGCATTAGAACTTAAGAGAATGAGCAGTTAAAAGAGGAACAGTATGGTCAAGATCATTGGATTGATCCAAACAAGGATTAGAAGTGACCTCATCAAAAGCCTGACCAATATTTGTGTCGGCTAAAGGAATAATTACCTGATCAACATCATTCTCAACAGCTGTCTTTGCTAAAGTTCTAGTAACTGCACAAGCTGGGTTTAAGTCAGGGATTACTTTTTCAATAGGATCGACTGTCTTATTCAAACGAGACTTGTCAGTTACAAAAGGATTAACCACAGTCTTATCTCCACCTAGGTCATTGCCTAGTAATATATGAATGCCATAGATGGATAAAGACAACATAGCATGGTCACAACTGTCAGAGGTCCTGACACTATGTCTGATGACAAACTTACACAATTGAGAGGAACATTAACAAAGCCAATCTCTATTCCAAGAATAAGAAAACTCTCATTAGAAGAAGACGTCTCAGATAAACGCAAATTAAATGATAATAAAAGACTCTGAGAAGCTCATGGGACCCTTAAACTTTTCATAGGGATAGGATTGGCAGAATCACAAATGATTGATATAGAACACTTCGACATAATTGGTTCATAATTCTCTATAATAAGATCAGACTGGTTTGTTTGACCCAGCAAATTTATTGCTTTCAATACATGACCAAGACCTTGACGTCTTAGACATAAGAGCATTTCGAATAGGTCTGCCTTGATTCCTTTGCTTATTTTTAAATTTTATAGCAATCATAAATAACGTATCCTTCCTTCTGGCAATAGGTACACGTAGGAAGAGATATGTACTTCTGACCAATCTTATCAGAAACTTCATTTCCAAAAGTTGTGCCAGCTTGAAATTTGGAAATGTTAGTATTAGGCCGAAATATTTTGTTTACCAGAAGACCGCTGATTTAAAGACTTACTGACGAAAGAAACTTTATGAGTTAATGCATACTAGTCAGCTGTACGAGGGGCATTTTTGAATTTTCGACTTTGTGTTCATCAAGGTAAGTCTTAACGACAAAATGGACGCAATTCTTGAACTCTTCAACCACAATGAGTTGTCTGAGATTTTCATAACCTTGACCAATTTTCTTGGCTACGAGCCACCTATCAAGTAACTATTCTTTTTCTTCTGCAGATTCAACATGAGTTTGTTCAGTTTTTGTTTTATAATTCACAAACTTTTGGCGATCAGCCTCGAGTATCAACTCATAACCTTCAAGATCAGTTCCTTAACTTGATCATAATTAGCATTTTGTTGTATTGAGAGGGAAGTTTAGATATAACGAGCTTTGCCAAAAAGTGCACTTTGTAATAACATATTCCACTACTCCCTGGCGACTTCAACTTTTCAGCATTTGTTTCAAAATGAGAACAAAAAATTATCCACTTTTTTCTTTACAAGAGAGTATTAACCTAATATTTTAAGCAAAATCAAAACTTGAATATGAGTGTAAAGTGGCAATATACTTTTCACTTGCCATCTATAATCCCTTCAATCTAAACTGATATTCCTTTTCTTCCTTTTCTCTTTCTCTCTTCGTCTACATTTCTCTTTCTTCCATTTCTCATTCTCTGTGCATCTGCAACTGAATTTTCCTCTCTAATTCCTCTTGATTTAATTGTATTGTTTTTCTTCTTTCGGTAATTGCATTTATATCTCTTTTACCACTTTCTGCAATTGCAATTCATTTCCCTCCTTTTGAAACTCAGACTATCTTAACTCTAATTCCATCTTGTATTTTAATTTCAGTTCCTTTACTTTCCTGTTAGAGTCTGATGCAGGCCAAAAGCACATTTATCCAAAACATTGTTTTCCAGTAAATACTGGACCAAAATATTTTTATTTCTCGCTTCGTGAAAGAAGCCTTCTCTTCAAAAATTTCACATTTTCTGGCACGCTGTAGTACTTCATCCTTTTTCAAGGAGCAAACTTCCGGGGTGGGATTTTGAAATAAAGTTTCTCCACGCTAGATGACGTTGTAAGAACTTGTTCCTTTCACCACAGATTTCTAAAATGTGAAATAATTTATGTGACTTAGAACAGTCAAAAACAAGGTGAATTAAAATATCAAAAACAAAGTTTTCTAAGATAATTTAGAGAAATTCGTATCCCTGGGACGAGCGCTCAGGTTTCTCTTACGGCTCTATATTCTTCAAATAAGTAATTCAAAAGAGTGAGAAGCAACAAGCTGTGTACAATTCAACAAATAATTTATTTCTCTAGAACACAAGTGAAAATGAAAAGAAAGGAACTTGCGGTATTCTGAATTACATTTCAAATAATCCATGGATTACAGACACAATTCCTGATAATTAAAGTTCTGAATAACTTTAGTGGAAATCCAAAGTCTTTTGTTGGATTACAACAATACAATCCATAAATTAAATCCCTATTTGAATTTTCTGTATAAATTCAAGCCTCTATTTTCAAGAATGTTATCTTTGTAGAGAACTTTATGTTTCCAGAAAAGAATCACTTGAATAATATAATTTCAATAAATAAAGTTTCAGTGCAAATTTCTGGACAATTGATTCTGCTAAAATCTTAAAGCACGAATGACTAAATCTCAAATAAAAATGATTTACATTTTAAACTAAGACGTAAAATTAGACCCGGATAATGGTCAAAAGTATACTGTTTTAGAAGGATCTTAGTTATAATTAGAAAGTCCCTCACCAAATCACAAACGAAAATATATGACAATCCTCACGTAGCCTAGCTATAACAAAATACAATGTCCATTGACTCAGTTCAGGATATTGATTATGACTCAGAGAAAAAGAGGTTATTTACAAATTTGTCACTGGTTTAGGACAATGCAGATCAATATACAATGTTAAATTATCAATAGCATATAATGAAATTAATATTTTTTTTAAAAAAGTTAACAAACAATGTAAATTATAAATCTATTACATTACTACTAAAGCCTTTGATGTAGGACTCCGGACAGTCTAATCAACTTCTAAAACTGTGATGTTGTACTCCAGACAGTCTAATCAACTTCTAAAGCTGTGATGTTGGACTCCAGACAGTCTAATCAACTACTAAAACTGTGATGTTGGACTCAGACAGTCTAATCAACTTCTAAAGCTGTGATGTGGGACTCCGTACAGCCAAGTTAAAATCTCTGGTCTATGAAAGACTGATACTTGCTCTTTCCAGTAGTAGGATTGATCCCTGGACCATGGAAGTAGAAAGCTAGTTTATTACCACTGAGATGTCTACGTCCTATGAAGGCTGTGTGTCTCTAATCTTCCTCGTTTGAAGGTTTAGATGACGTTTGTATTAGAACACAAAAATTGATAAAGTGTTGCGTATTTTGGTCATAATTACTGTTCGCTTGTGTGTAACCTATGTCGAGAAAAGGACACAATAATAAAACCAATAAATGTTAAGAAATTCCATATATTCATGCACAATTACGTTCACTATCCATGCAAAATTTAGGTTCTATTTGTTGATAACACGCAAAATGGATGCCTTTCTTACACTTCTGAGCGACTTTCAGCAGGATAATAACTTTATCCCACTAATTTCTTTGAATGTATTAAAACTTAGTGTATTGTACTTTAACTGACTTGTGCCTACCTTATTTTAGGTTTACATTATATTTATTATGGGGAAATTTTAGACAATTTATGTCATTTGAATCTCCTTTTCTGCAGTAATGCATAAAAATATAGACAATCAAGTTGACCAGGAACGGCATTAGCAAACGCGGGGCCCAATTCGGATCATTTAGTTGGGGCATCATGGATTTACGCTCGGAGCCCCTTTTTAGTACGGCATTTGGAAATAAATTTTTAAACACGTTTTATGTGATATTGAACTTAAACTGTTCTGCCATCGCTTTAAAATTACTTTCTCTCTAAAGATATATTTTTAAAAATTACTAACGCGCGGGGCCCCTGTGAGCGCGCGGCCCGATTGGGCCAAATCAATCCAGACGGCCAAAAGACCGGCGCTGACTTTGACCGCTACCAAGGCTCGTAGTATCTGTCAATTTTAAATTGAAGAGACATAAATGGCAGTCGTTGCGAATGTAACTCTTGACTAGACAGATTATTTCGTTTGAGCTCAACTACCGTTCATGCGTCTGTCAAGTAAATCAAGGGTAGATATAGGACTCATGTTTCTAAGAATACGGAAACATTGAAACTAGCCTTGAAATTTGTCAACATAAAATACATAATATATATATATATATATATATATATATATATATATATATATATATATATATATATATATATATATATATATATATATATATATATATATATATATAGATAGATAGATAGATAGATAGATAGATAGATTTGCCAGGATTCGTTGATAATGAAAGTTTGATTTTAGTTTAAAAAATCGTTTGGGAGCGTATCCATTTTGTAACTGAAAAAAGAGAATCATTGCACATACTTAAATCTGGAATACTCAGTACTGAAATCAGCAACTGACTTGTGCGGTATTGAAAGCACATGATTAAAATACATGTAGGTCAAGAACATGTGACGACTCACATGGTTTTCTTGACAAAGAAGCTGTCATCAAGACTGTTTCCCTCCTGATAATTATAAGTTTAATAATGTGCATATATATGGGACAGGTTTGAAAGGAATGGTTGATAATGAAAGCTAGATTTCGATTTTAAAAAATAGATTCGTTTGGGAGGGTATCCAATTTGTAACTAAAATGATAGAGAAAATGTCTTATTTATGAAATTTGAGCCCTCGCACAAACTTGAGTTTGGAAGACTCATTACCGAAGTCAACACCTGACACTTTGGTGAGGTACTGAAGGTTTTGCTGCGGTATTGAAAGTTTTGGTGCAGTATGTGGTTAAACACGTGTAGGTCAAGAAAATGTCATGGCTCATATGCTTTTCTTTACACAGACGCTGTCACCAAGACTGGTTCCATCCTGACTGATGTAAGACTGATAATGTGCACTCAGAAATTCAAACTTATTTTATTTTTAGTATCCTGCTGTTTTAACTATGGGAACAGAATTAGTATCATGAGTCCTGAAAGGTAAGATTAGTAAATCGATCGACATCAGTTTACGAAAATAATATTTAAAAGCAAATAAATGAAATATAAAAATTTAAAATTAAAAAAAATAATTGTCTAGTTCTTGAATGCTCTTTTCAGACGCGACCAGTATACAGGTCAAACTTGTCCTTATCAGACTGGTCCAGTGTACAATCAAACCTGTCCTTATTAGACTCATCCAGTGCACAATCGACCCTGTCTTCAATGGCCTCCATTAGGAGAAAGAAAAGTGTCCTCTGAGGTCTCACTGGACAGTTTATCGGGTGAATTTTCATCCGACAATGACCTATTGCAGAAAAATGAGAATAATTTTACACTGAAGATACAAATAAAAACAAACTAATGATTTTTGTAGAAAGCATGCATGTGAGATTTTGACTGCGGCAATCAGGTTAATTCCTTATACAACTGGTGGCTTTTATACTGAACCAACACTGCCACCAACCCCTCATTTTTACATTCATTTTTGACAGCAAAGAGCTATTTTTACTATTTTCCTGTGACAAGGCGGCTAAAAGAATCAGTATGTGCCTTATGCATGAATAAAGTTCACTAGTACTATAACAAATTAGCATACTTTTCATCACCCCTCAACCATCTCGATTGTTAGATATTTACCTCTGTATCAGACATACGTAAATACGTTAGCCAAGTCGGCTGTCCATTAGTAGCCCAAGTTATGCATTTGATCTCCAGTGCTAGTCTAACTGTGACAGACACTCACCAAACAAGCCAACCCATTTTCAAGCCTAACTCAAAGTAAATCTAAACCACATTACAGATTTAGCTTCAGTGTGAATTTATAAATGCTAGGCTTATGATAATTAGGTTTATACCTTCTACCTTAAAAATTAAGGAGGTGTCAAAATACGAAACTATCCAGTGAGACCTGAAGGCATAGTGTCTGCTTGATAGCGTCGATTATTTTGCAGAGTCGCCCTCGTGTGACGTCACGAATGAATACCTCATATCTAAAAATAGAATGTAACCAAGCTTTGCAGAAACAGATCATAATATGTCAGGCCAGTGCTATTATTTAAATTACATAATAAAGATCTTAAAATGAATAAATTACAGCAATATTTGATAATTTTAATCAAGAAGTAATTAATCTGATTCATCGCTTTGTAAATACTTTTCTTGCTGCCAAGCAATCTAGACATAACGCTGTCCTGTTCAATTGTTCCATGTCTTAAACATTATTTATAAATTTATTCTTGTTATTTAATTCACTAATACATTACGAACAAAAGCTGTTATTTTAAAATCCATTTTACACTCATATATTTTTCTCATTTTATTGTTTTGTTGTGCTATCAACAACTTTTAATCTTGACTACCATTCTACTTTTTGTAATAAAAATAAGTAGTTATAAATATTATTAATTCCTTTCAACTAAATTCATACAATGTTAACGAAAAATAGAATAAATTGTGTAGAGATGCTTGGTATGAAAAATCCAGGTTATGAAATGATGCGTGCATCCTGCTGCATCCATTCCGACCTCAGTTTCAGGTAACATATTATCGTTAAATCGTATTTATTAAAAAGCGTGTAAAAGTGGATATGTGAACTTTGATATATAAGCTTTGTATTATTTACATAACATATTGGCAATCAACCAATGATTTAGCTTGTGTTTTGGGAAACATTTTTTACTGTACGTTAAAATCATGAGATATTTTCCGATGGATGTGTAGTGAAAGTATTTTGATTATTTTATCATAATCAAAATGGGCACAGTTAAACCGTTTTATTATTACCATCTACTTCAGCCTTCTAATACATTTCCAAAGAATTACATGCGAATTCTACAAAGATCAATATATATAAACAGCAACAGCAGCAGCAGCAACAACAACAACAACAACAACAACAACAACAACAATAATAATAATAATAATAATAATAATAATAATAACAGCAATAATAATGATAATTATTATTATCATTATTATTATTATTATCCTCATGTCTCTTTGCAGCGCATAGCAACGCATAGGGACATCAACGGTTAGTCCAATATCTATAATAACAACAGTGTTTTACAACTATCATTTAAAAGTCCCTTTTTGGACAACAGACAAATTTTGTCCCTTCCATGCAGATGACATCAATAATAAGGTATACTGAACGGTGCATCATATATTTCTCCGAAAACAATATGGCCAATGGTTCAATGCCTAGTTGGTAAATGACATCATACAATATTTATAGGTTGTTAAACAACGCAATAGAGGTTCTCGAAATGTTTTGAAACGACCTTGAAATGGTGGCGTTTTAAGTTAGATGATTGCATAATAAAGTTGAGCTTTAAAGCAGAATTAGATGTATATATTAATTGCATATTACCTTAATTTTGCTGATCAAGCTGTAATTCTCCTGAACCTCAGGTCCGATTACAACGTACAACCCCTTGTATCCGTCGTTTATCAGTTCCAGTTTAGAGAAGACATGAGTAGAGTAGGACATAAGGAGGACGAAGAAAATGTTCCTCATTTTCAACCTGAAATTATTTGTGTGTTATTACTGTGCAAGATTTCTTTCCATACAGTCACTCGTAAAATGAGTTCAAAATTTCTTATTCATATTAATGTGGTCCTACGAAGACATCAGATTGGCTAAGAGTCGCTGTCTCACTATGTATGGCTAAAGAATCTTTCCCTGCTGTTTAACCGACACAGCAGGTACGAGTGTAAGAAAAGACCATGCTGACGTTGTATGCATGTATTTCTTACACATCAGATGTTCGTTGACCATGACAGTCAGTGTTTTGGATTTAGCGTAAAGCAGCAGCTTTGTGGGCATTTCGCTGATACCGCCACAGTAAAAGTGATCGATAAGCAGTTATTGAGTGCTAAATATATGCTTTTAATGTCTGCACTGATATTTCTTACTGTGGTTCTTGCTGTGCAGTTTAAAACAACCGAACAATATTTTTGTCCATACATAGTGCGAGACCGATTCAGAGTCTTTCATTTGATTCAGCAACAAAGATTAAATTTGGGTTCCGCCGTTCTGTCCGTGGGGAGATAGTGCCAGCGGATAATAGACTTCATCATAATCGATGATATTAACAGCGATACCTGGGTTCATTGTTTTAAATTTCTTCAGTGTGGCGTGGTCACTTGCACGGGAAACTCGATATCACCAAAGATGAGAGATGGACGTCGACCTGGCAACATCTTTTGAGTGTCTATCCCGACCCTCTATTGGTGTATTTCTCCAGCCTTTCGAGAATCTTTTCTTTGCGGTTCAGAATCATGTAGTAATAGTTTTGAATCCGTCCTTGTCACACCTAAGCAGCACAAGCAGATATGAACGATGAGGACAATGTCTCCTTTGATCTCAGCCTGACCAAAGTTTTCTTACAAAGCTACGATTCCAGGAATCAGATTGATCAGAAGTTGTCGAGTGTCTTTGCCTGGTGTGTACGTGGGTGGGATAATAGGCACGTGATTTTCCAACTCACCACTACGTTTCTGAAATTTGAATTCGGGCACTTGTGATTGTTGTGTTTCTTGCACGAATGTACTCGGCCGTAGCAGAGGCGAGAATACATTTTTGTACTTCCCCAGTACGAAGACAATTTTGTTCATACGAGTCTATTATCTCAATAATGTCAGCTTTTCTTGCGCCACTGGGTTTGGTGCTCGCGCGCAAATAGTCTTAATTGTTTACCGTTGTTTTTGTTGTTTCTGCCGCAGTGGCTGTGACAACCAGTGACTGTTGTGGATCCAGCACAAAGATAGGTCTTAATAATTCAAGTAAGTCTGCTTTTCTGATACGACCGTTTATAGGTATGCCGTGCTGCTGTGCGAGCTGTCTTAGCTGTGTCACTGAAGGCATGTTTATACTAAGGGGAGGACGAAGCGTCTCACTAGTTGTGAAATTTTGTCGAGGATTTGTTTTATTTTTCCAGGATCAGAAACTGCGATCGATCCAAACCTGGCGCTTATTTCATCTTTTTCTTTCGTTTTATCTGTTAGTATTTGTACTTTGGCAGCCACATGCTTTTTTAATTTTTATTTCTGTATCCGCGGTCTATAGTACTCCTGATGAGATCAATAAAGCTGGAAAAGCAGGTTGCGTGATTCGACTCCGATGCAATATATCAGGGAAGGTCGTGCACGTAATCCCTCACGTAATATTTTGTTCTGTAGTACTAGTAATGGCATGGTCTGCCACAGGGTTAGTATTTTCCATGGTAGGTTGCCTTGCATTTGTTGAGTGCCAATTCCACTGAAATACTGCGTTCTAGTCCCATGGAAATTCTTATTTACATACGTGTGAGTACTTATCTAATTCACGAACACATGCTCGTATCCTTTTTCTTTAGTGTTAAACCAGCCAGAGTATTACTGCCACTCGTCGCAGTTTTATCTCCTCCGCATCAGGTGGTACACTGATTGTATAGCTAGGCGGATAGCAAGCATCACACAGTGCATTACGCCACTTTATGGTAACATGAAATGTCAGATCAGGTTTTTTCAGAATAATGGCGTATTCTTTTTGGAGTTTGCTCACGTAGATGCATCTGCAAGCTACGATGAGAAGAATGTCGGCCCAGCGTAAGCTGAAATATTCTCAAACGATATGTCACTCAGTAGTGCGCGAACTCGAATACGACCAGACTTTGTGCGCTTGTATCCAATTGCATCAATTTTCTTAGAGTGTTGGTAAATTTCCTCAATCGTTTTTTATTCATCACTTTTAGCAACAGCCTCGTAAAATAGTTTCAGGTGCACGCCTCTCTCCTCTTCTGCGTAGTTATAATACTTTTCGTATATCCACTGACGAGGAGTGAGTTGTGATGCTTTTCGTATACTTATGATCCTAAAGCTTCTTTCTAATTAACTAATTCTAAAACATCTTAATCGCTGACCTCATCCAATACGTCACTCACTTCAGAAACAGTGGGCAAATTATTCTATTTCCTTTGAGGATATAGTCTTTCATGCATATATTCTGCAGTTTCCTTTTTGTTTTGCTTGCCTCAAAAACTGATCAGTTTTGTTTCCTTCTATTTCTATGGTCACTGCTAAATTTACCAGCTTATAAGTGTACTCTGGACTTGTATTGGATAACTTGTGCAACATTGTTTGGGCCTCTAATATGAATCTGTATGACGAATTCAAGCGATGCATCGATTCAAGATTTCCTACTACATGTCAGATCTTCCAATCTTTTGGTAAAATTGTATCATTATTAGAACATTCAAAAGGCAGTCATAATGCTTTGGCAATCAGTTCCCTGCCTCTCGCACAACAGACCTATATTAAACCACTCCTAGCATTTAATACAAACTATAATGATAACTCGGCTATCCTTTTCCTTTTCTCACCAACATAAAATGAACAATATACATTCAGCGTACTGTGCAAACAAGTCAATACACGGAAAGTTAATATAGTAGGCATAGCAGCGCATGTATATTGATCGCTACCATGAATCATCTCTCTCTCTCTCTCTCTCTCTCTCTCTCTCTGCAGGGAGTTTTCCTTTCCCAGTCGCTGAAGACTAGCAGAGAGTAACACGGAAGGGAATGTTTGATTTATTCGATACTCAGTGGGGACACTGATACCCGTACGAGACTCTAACCCTGCAGGACTGGCTCACTTGCGTCACGTGGGTGTCTAAACCACTACCAACCCCTCGGCAAAATTGTAACCAAAACATCCTGGGCAGCGTGGGGAGGTAGTTTGTAATTCGGGTAGGAGGCTAGGACGGGTGGCCTAGGACTCATAGGGTAGCTAATGAGGAAAAAGGCCCATTTTACGTCCTACTTCACAGTTATAATGATATGGAATAATGACAACCAGTGTCGAATTGGTGAACATAAAATAGAGTATCTATAGATTTGGCTTGTCAGGATTGATCGATAATGAAAGTTAGATTTTACTAAAGGAATCTTTCAGGAGCATATCCTAATTGTAACTGAAAAACATCGAGCTAAGGTTTTATTGATGGAATTTTAATCCTTTCACAGACTAAAGTTTCGAAGACTCATTACTGAAATCAATACCTGACTCTTTGATGCGACCACTCCGGTGTCCTGGCGGTTACGGCGTCCGCCTCGGATGCGGGTGGTCGCAGACTCGAACCCCGGTCAAATGATACCAATGACTTATAAAAATGGTACTAACAGCTGCCTTGCTAGGCGCTCAGCATTAAGAGATTAGTGTTATAACTGGTCGGCCTGGTGTCAGGAGAATGTGTCTGGGTGGGACATCATGCTACATGTCTGCGGCATGATGGCCCACTGCTAGACACAGACATCGTAGCGATATAAGCTAAATATTGTTAAAGCTACGTTTAAAATCCAAATGACACACACACACACACACACACACACACACACACACACACACACACACACACACACTTGGGTGCATTTTTTACAGCGCATGGTTCCAACACAAGTAGAAAATGCGGTCGCTCCTGTTTTTCTTTTCAGTTAAGCTGGCATCCAGGATATGTCTATGCCGATAAATATTCGCATGATCATGTGCACTCAGAAATTTAAAGTTATAGAATTTTCAATATCATGCCATTTGCAAAGGTTTACAGTGATCTCACACAGGATGCACAATTAATTTTACTATATTTGCTAAATTATTGTTCTCTTTGTGGATTACACGCATGTTGAACACCTTTTCAATACCTCAGAGTGACCTTCAGCAGGACATTAAACTCATTATCAGTGATTCCCATATTTTCCATGAATATGGAAGGGGTGACGAGCGTAGAGTGTGCAGATTTGTCTTTGACAGGTGCAATATTTTGCATATTAGTTACTATCGATGCAATCCCATTCATACAGTTTGTACAATTCACCATTTATGATCATCAATGTGATGCGTCCTAGTCTACTTAATGGTAATTACTCCCCATGACTCTATGTCCCACCATTTTCATTCCGTGCATGTTTTGGACTCGTAAGGATTGCTACACACAGAAATTATCATAAAGGGCGTGTCTATACAGATATAAGTACGTTTGACCATGGGCACTCACAAATTTAATTTTATTGAAATTTTAATATCATGGTGTTTGCATATGCTCACTATCGGGACTGAATTAGTACCATGAGTCCTTTAGGCGAGTCCAGTACAGTTAGTCCTTTAGGGGAGTCCAGTACCATTAATCCTATAGAGATTCCACAAGTGCATGAAAATTAATTATAATATATATTCAAAACTTTTCTTCTCTTTGTGGACAACACGCATATTGAAAACCTTTACTCTACCTAGGAGTGAAATTCACTAGAACATCAAATACACTTTCAAATAAGGCAACCGGTGTCCATGATGTAGAGTGTTTTATTTGTACTATGTCAGGTGGACTGTTTTGCACATTAGTTATATGAATTAGATATATGAAGTTCATACAATGCACCATTTATAGGGTAAATGTGGTCAGCAATGTGATATTCCTAGTTGTTTTGAAACAATAATCCTTTAAATACGATCACTTTTGTCTCCGCCACCATGCTTAATGTTGATGACCCCTCATGCCTTTGTGTACCATCAACTTCGTTCAGTGTTTTGAAGCTTCATATTTTGTATTTTAATTGGATTTCTTTAGTTTTAAATTATCTGTTTTCTTTATTATTCTCAGTTAATTTCCGTCATTTAAACCTCCCTTTGTGCAGTGATTCATACACATACCTTTGTTCGGCTGGTGAGATCGACTTTTTGTGGAGAATAAAGCCTTTTCCTCTCGGGTTGTGTCAAAGTGGATTGATATAACGATATATATATTTTTTTTTTTCAGTTTAGTCGGTATATGTTGTAATACGCCTTTGGTTCACTGCTCTCATTCTGTTGGCCGTTTCTAATCGTCATTCTAAAGTCTCGTTTTCTCTTCCTTTTCTGTTGCTGTAGGAACGTCTTTTCTTCCTTCTAATGACTGTTCAAATGTTTGGAAGTCTTTTTGTTTCTTCTTCAAATCGTCGTACTAAGAGATAGGAACTGTCGATTACATCTGAAATTTGATGCGATAATAATAAAAGTATCCAATAAACAATCTGAAACTGATCATTTTATGGACTATATACTAGTAATGCTTGTAGTAATAGTAGCAGTAGTTGTAGTAGAACCAGCAGCAAGAGCGGTAATGTGATGACTGGTATAAGACAGGGTTGCAGGACCTCACCAACACATCACTGTCATGGTACTGTACTGAACTGTAGTTTCGCGTGGTTCAGCGTAAAAATGATAGTCTACATATTAACTGAATAACGCAACACTATTCAACATGCTGATTTGTGGATAAAAACGCAGTGGGTGGATATGATAAGTACAATGTTAGCACCGTACCAAATATCATTATCAGTCCGCATACAAGGGTGTGAAGGGATGCTTTTCACCAGACTTGTCATTCGTTCCAAAACATCAAGATGCAAATTAGCGTAGAGTCGTCGACAATTACCTCCAGCGTTGTGTCATCTTGACTACCATGTTATAACACGTCTCACAGTGATATTTCTCAGGACGATTTATGTGAAATCACAATATAGTCTTGGAATATGGTCCAGCGGTGACAAGAGTGAAGCAGTGTAGGCTATACTTAACAATATTTAAAAACACACAATAGCTCCTTTTCAGGGCTCCACAGCATTCTAGAAAAGAATACTAATCACTGATTACTACCTTGACCATGTTTATATTTATCTACGTATGCACACAGGTAGCCCTATATCACACCCCTTTGTACATGTACGATGGTGTGCTTATACACAGTATGCATGCATAAAACAAAATAACACACCTTATCCCGCGCCCTTTATGTATGTGTGACGGATGTTGAATAGTAAGTCAAATTCTTTGAGCTACCCCTCGTCTTGTATATCTGATAGTACATTCAATTGTAAATTGGTGTGTTAGTGACCATCACGTAACTTCTGATTCACTCATCTGTTTTTTTGTTTTTATTTTGTTTTTCTGTTTTTCAAAAGTTGATGTTGGATGATAAGCATTGGGTTTCATTAGGGGTATTAGTAACTATTACATAAATATCCTTTCCCTCTTCTATTTCCTTGTCGGCATGGATGGTGGTCTTTCAGTACTTATTTGTCTGTCAGGTGCTAGTCCTTGTCACTCTTCATATTTACACCCCACTTATATATATATATATATATATATATATATATATATATATATATATAGAGAGAGAGAGAGAGAGAGAGAGAGAGAGAGAGAGAGAGAGAGAGAGAGAGAGAGATTCGACTGAATGTGTCTGTGAATCAATGTTAGTAACCATTACCCATTCCCTACCTTCCTCATCACTTTATTTGAATATATCGGTTTTGTCCTTAAGAACGTGTTCCATTCTGTTCTTACTCTGTGGTCATAAACTAAGTAACAGAAAAAAGCAAAACCAACAAGTTTTGTAAAACTGAAATAATTTCTTTATGAAAATTATGAAATGAAACTTTAAGAGGGACTTACAGTATTATGAATTAAGTCCAAAATACTCCTAAAACGTTTTACACAAGTTCAGAAGAATAGAATGTTCCGAATGAATTTTAGATTCTCGAATGATCTGACCTGTCAAACGTCCTGATGCATCAAAATTTCATATTCGAGAATTCTTTTGAATAAATTCACAACAGTAATAGTGCCAGAATAATATTTGAGTTGAACGAGCACTTTGTAATTCCAAAGAATGATCCAAACAAATCTCCCATCCCAAATTATATCTATATATAACATTAAATACATTTGCTGGATGATATTAAAACAAGAATATATGAAATAAGAATCTGAGGTAGGAATTAATTAATTGCTCAGCTATAGGTGGACTAATGGTTAGAGCGTCCACATTGGATGTGGGAGTTCGGAGGTGCGAACCCTGGTCGAATCATACCTAAGACTTATAAAATAGTACTAACAGCTGCCTCACTAGACGCTCAGTGTTAGGACTAGTCGGCCTTCTGTCAGGATAATGTGACTGGGTGGGACATCATGCTACATGTCTTCGGTATGATGCCCCAGTGCTAGACATCACTATAAACTGCAATACAGCAGACATCGTAGCGATATGACTGGAAAATTGTTAAAGCTACGTTAACATTCCTAATCAGACACACACACGCTCAGCTAACTCCTTATATACACCCATATACACTCATAACGGGCCGAAAAGAGAATTTGATCTTACTACATGATATATCTCAAAACCCCAAGTAGTAATAGAACTTATCCAATGGAAAATAATGTGATTCATCAAAATCTCTAAAATGACTCACGTATCCAATGGAAAATAACCTCAAACTCGTTAACAGATTTGTTATAAAAAATATTATTGTCAATGGTCGTAAATACCTACTTACAGGTCCTAGACAATCTACGTGCCAGACGTGAAACAAATAATAGATACCATCGTATACAACGCGTTATGCATAATATAGATGTATATACCAATTCCAATATGATAATTTTTGACATCCTAATGTTAAATTCCAACAATGCCTATAGTAATATTAGCCCAAAGTGCCATCATAATGTTAAATTTCCGTAGTAGCCCCTTTCAATATTAGTCTACTTACGGTCCAAAATGACCCCTTCCTGTCCATACCGCCTCTATACTATCAAGATCCTAAAGGGTGCTAGCTGCAATTGTTTTTACAACGCTTTTTATATACATATTTCCACCAAAACGCCTAACTGAAATCTGTATATGTGACAATGTAAGAGAATTGATGCAACATTACATACATACACATGCATTCAGAGACGGTAATACTTTCCATCATTTATCATTTTCGAAAGGCGTGTGTATACAGAGTGTTGTGATATGTATCATGCTGAAAAAAGTTTTGGAACGTCTTTTGTACCTAGTTTTATTTACACAAAACATTTGCCTTACATCTTAATAAGAATTAAATGCAATATAAGCACATTAAACACCGTACACGCATAAACGAAATAAGTAGACATATACCACTTTGTAATTTTATTATGCACAGTACACGTACAAAACGAGTAAGTGAATATGTACGACATAATGTAATTAAAATCTCTAGACTGCATTATAAACAGTACAATTAGAAAAGCAATACCTAAACGCATACCAATAATGCAATTAAAATCTCTAAATTTCATTGCACACAGTATACATACAAAAGAAATCAGCAAAAATGTATGAAGTCTATCGTTAGCCTTAATCTGAAACATTGTATCAACAAAGTTAACGCGGAAAATTGCAAAGCAGCAGGTGTGCAACAGTCCATTCAGACAGCCGAAATAAGAATTCTTCCTCATCTTGGCTTATGGGTTCTGAGACCTTTACTTTTCTACTAAAACTTCAGTTCCATTTTTCCCCCACGAATATAGTACTTTGACTCATAAAATGGTACGTCTATGATAGATATGCGATAGTCCTTGCCCTCATTATGCTTTTCTATGTTATTTGTATATATCCCTTAGAGCACTGATCATAGTCTGAACCATCTCTTTAACGAAAAGTTACGAACATGTCTCCTAAATAACATTAATTGATCAGAATGGTATTTTCAATATTTCATCTCTAACGTTTCTTGTGAACATTGCAGATATAACGTTCATGCATTTGCTTGTTTGAAAGTGTCAATTGGGACACAGTAAATACGTCCACATTGTTAATTTTATCATCTCTACTTTCAAATAGACGAAACAGCTTTTCAGATAATCCACAAACAAATCTAATAAACTAAAACCTAAATTGTCTACTACTTGGGTGTACATGATTTGTTTACAAAGTAGTTCTTAATACACTATGGAATTTTTAGGCAAATGTGTCTTGCACGTGAGTGCAATTACTAGATGTTCAGTATCGTAAAATACTGCACACTTCTGACAATGTAAAGATACCGGAGAAAAAAGGAGTATATAATAAAAGAGCGATACAAAATTCAGGAATTTGTACTTGGTTAAATAACGGTTTTGTTCTTCTTTTAAACATCTACCGGTTCTTTCATGAGAGGCAATGTAGTCTCCTCCTCACCAGCCAGACCACGTTCAGCACGTATAGTTGTTTCTTCTACATGAGAAGTTATATCGACATTATGTTGCAAAGGCATTTGGGTCAACGTGCCTTCTGCAAAGAGAAAACTTCAATAATGAATCATCATTTCAAAAGATATTGACCATGTCAAATAAATGGTGGGAGACCTTTATGTACAAAAATGTCTTTTATTCCTGACGTCTTGCTTCTGAGTTTTCCATTAAGACTGGTACGTGATTTTATTTCGAATTCGCGTCCATTGTAAGTATTCACATTGAATGGCTTTTATTATTTCAGTTTTTCTAGGCACAGAACAACGACTGTATTTAAAAAAATATAGCAGTATTCTTTCAGAATCAGTTGCTATGGTTATACTTGATGCTTGTGATAACACATGATATATCTGAACTGCATAAGTGTTTTGACATGTTTCAATACAGATAGATGAAAATATGGTGGTCTTAAAAGTCCATGTTCTTCTCCTTGATTATGAATATTGGCTTATACAGCCCATACAGTCGTACAGTAACAACGGCTTGTTGGTTCAATCGACTTTATTGGAACATATGTAACAAACACGTTGCGGCTTCTTACTATAAATCACGTCACTACTTCCTCAAGTGTACGAAACAACATTTTATAAAAAGGAAATTTTACTGTAAATATACAACGGATGGATTGTGGTGTTGCTATATTGCTATATAAGAAGTTAAAGTCTGAATTATTCCGCCTTAAATTGTAACTATCCATTGCAATGAATAGTAACGGTAGGTAATACATATATTAGACAATCTTAATAACAAATAGATAATTGTATTTAAAAAGCTCCAACAAGAACTAACAATAAACTGTTTGTAGTTTCAAAAGCTTCACAAAAATTTGACGAACTCCGAAACATTCACGAAAATATTTGAATTGACCGTTTAAATATGTATGAATGATGGTTAGATTACTCTGTAAACACTACTCATAATGGTCTCAATGTGTCACAACTATAGTAGAAAGATATTTGAGCATGTTTACGTGTTGTAGGGATTGCTTCAAAAATTAGTTTGAAATGTTTCAGATTATCAACCGTTTGCAGACGTTTAGACAACCACCAAAACTAGATATTTTGTTCTATTGGAAATTTTTAAAACTTTTTATTTATTTCTAATTAAAATAATGTAATTTAGATACCACGAGTAATTAGAATTTATTACAATGTATAGTGTTTGCTGTGCTCAATTTCAGTGATATGGTCAATGTACACGGTGTATTAACTAATGTCATGTGATGAACTTGAAAATACATTTCTGAAAATGTTGTATAGGTAGACATTACCAACAACATACTGACTGAAATACACTGCAGTCAGTGAACACAATAAGGAACCAGGAACAAGAGCTCATGAAAGGTGTTGAAACAAGAAGAAGCAGGTGTATTATGGTTTCATCTCAGTCTTATTGATTCAATAGCCACAATAACAGGTAGAGTTATCTCCTAAGCATTTTAGCGCGTTTCACGAAGGATCCTACTGACACTCCGAATTACACATATCGGTCTACCGAAACCATACAAATCTAAACTCATCATTATGTTTCCCACAAATGTCAGTAGTAACGTATGGCAATTGAGTCTCAAGGAGACCTTACAATGGAAAAAGTGAAAAAGGAATATAGCCTCAAAATTTATGGCCTCAATGAGACTTCCATGTACAAAAGTGAAAAAGGAATATAGCCTCAGAATTTTAAAAGAGCAGAAGTGTTGCAAGCAGCTAACCAAAAATATGAATGTGGAATATAGGGCCTATGGGAATTTAACATGGTGGGACCGTAGAGGGACAAGTGGAATTGAAAATGGGTGACGTAAATGGAAACAGTGTTGCAATTGGTTGACCTTAATTGGGCAGTCATTAGTAACAGAGTCCGAGTTGACCACAATACGCGATACTCTAGGTAGGCAGGGACGATTGATCCTCAAATCATTTTATATAATGAAAATGTCGAAAAAATTTCTAGCATCAAGGAAATTTATAGGATCCAAACATTTCTAGCCTCAAATGAAAATGAACAAGGGCACTTGGTGCATTTGTTTTCTTGCACTAAACAAGGCTTTGCATCCGTTTTAAATGAAAATTCTAAATAGCACTTGATCGATGAAGATGACAAAAATAATTACCAGAGTTGACTGTTTCCATACCTCCGGATTTCTTTAGTCTTTG
>JAECUM010015835.1:0-44657 GCA_016617855.1 Megalonaias nervosa | reverse complement strand
TATATATATATATATATATATATTCTTATTGTTAATTCCTCTAAGTTTCTTTGTTAGATTGTAATTAAGAGCACTTGCGCGTAGCTTGGTTAATGTCAATACATATTATATAAGATTACGACGCGATTCTGGACACAAATTGAAAGGGAATTCTATAACCAGGGACGACAGAGCGAACTGTATATCTTGCAATCCGTCAGTGACGTAACGACCGACAGGCAATCAATTTCAGGCTTGCGGAAAATGAGAACCAGAGAGTGAGAAGTGTTAAATAAATCAAGGCCGTTTTCAAAGAGACCAGACCGTATCCAATAAAAATTGAGAGTTTACAATCTAGGGCGGATTCTAATTAAGCAAGCCGCTTACGTTCCAACTAAATCATTTTGTCATTCCCCACGGCGGTAATAAGTGCCACTGGACAGTTACTAAGGCAGGTTCTAAAAGTTCACCCATCTTTTGATTCTAATAATTTGACCACATGCCAACATAGCTTTTGTTATGTAGTTTGTTATAGTTTTCATCGTGTTTTGCCCACAATTTCCCTCTAAATATAGCAAGTTATTCATCCGGTATCCAGGCATTTTCGGATGACCCTTATCATGTGGTGTCTAACCGCCACGTCCCCCGTTAACCAAACATCATACAAATATTTCATCATCATACTTCGTATTTTCAATGATCTGACTCTCCCCCCCCAAAAAAAAATCCAAACTCTTTCCCATCTTACTCTTGTTCAACTTTGAAGATGTTTAAAACAAGCTGTGTTCTTAATAAAGATGGTACAATCATCTGCATGTTGAAGCATTTTTATGTCTTCCCTTCGATTAGGAATTCGTATCCCTTCAAGTTTTGGAATATTTCTTATTTTGTGGTTGAGTATTTCAATTGCTATTGCATATAATAGCATATATAGTGGGCGTCCTTGCCTCACTGATCTTTGCATTTCAAATTCGTCCGTAATAGCTCCATTTACCTGTACTCTTACAGGATTTCAGTCCATTTTCGAAAGTTATTTCCGAAACCAAATTTTTCCAAAACTTTTTGCATATAGTTATGCTCTCATCAGTCAAAGGCTTTTTCTTATCAAAGAGTACTGTGACACACTTTTGTCCCGTTTCGGTGATATAATCCATTACCGTTTTTATATTTAAACCTTATTTTGAATGTCTCTTCCCTTTTCCCCGCTACTCTCCGCCTCGAACAATGAAGCCCCTGGTCGGATGAACAAACCCTTAGATAGAAGAACCAGCCTGGGTTCTTCACACATCAGGGAAAAACTAAACTATAGCTTGCCGCAGAAACTTAAACTCATTAATTTCACAAGGGGATTTTCTTAAAAGCTTGAATTTCGTCTGGTAACCTCCGGCTAATTAGCTTAACCAATCAGGATTACTTCTTTAACTTTTAAAAATGTTAACACTCCAGTCCAAGGTAAAATAATCCTCTTTAAACAACCTTTATTAATAATTATTCAGGAAAATATCATTTTATGACACCTGTTTCAAATGGCTCGAGACTTCGTAAATTTTTCTCTGGTTTGTCTCAATTGTTGTCATTTACCGATGTCTGTCTCTAACCGTTAACCCAGTGAGTCCTGATTAAAATTCACTCATTCTTCCAAACAGGAGAGATTAATTATTACAAGCTGCCAAGCTATAGCGAGCCTAGCCAATACATCAATCTTAATTGTTACGTGTCACGCTGACCACGACAGAATGTACTCCGAAATTATTTTTCAAAACTTTGTACCATTATACCCAACTTACTGGCGCAATGCCAGTCTACGCCTTCTGTGTCTTACATGCGACACCTCCTGCGCTCCAGGGAAAGCCACGCTCGATGTGTTGAGTTGGTGTGTTACTTTTAATTGCCTGGAGAAATGGAGGGTATGACCCGCCGCACCATCGGTACGGTATGGTCGCTGGATTGGTATGTTATCCACAATCAATGAGAAATCCTTAACCACCCTTTCATATACCACCTCGATAAATACCACAATGGGGTGGGTGAACGTTCGCCTCGCCGTGGGATCATGCGAGAAGAGCTGCAGGGCATACCGGACAGTACCCAACTTCCTACCATGGGTATTCTCATACGGAAACCGCTCCGGTGGCCTAGTGGTTAGAGCGTCCGCCTGGTGTCAGGATAATGTGACTGGGTGGGACATCATGCTACATGTCTGCGGCATGATGCCCCAGTGCTAGACATCTCTATAAACTGTCACACTGCAGACATCGTAGAGATATGACTGAAAAATTGTTACAGCTACGTTAAAAATCTAAATCACACACACACACACACACACACACACACACACGGAAATGCTTGAAGAATCAAAGTTGTTCAAAACTTATACGTCATGTCTTTAGAGGACCTGTCAAACAAGCAGAGCTTCGAGATTTAATCTCTGGGATACGGGGGTCCCTGCAGACTGTGTGGCTTGGACATAGGGCACGAACCTGCCCTGCGTGCTGCATTTCTGGTTGCCTCCCATGCTTCCCATGCTTCAGGAAGATCAAGGAGAAGAACCTTTCTCTAACGATGGTGTAGTGTTTGCTAGCTGGCTTTGTCACGGCTCGATGTTCCGGTACCTCATCTGCCTAGACCTGCGATAATATTGTC
The DNA here is from genome assembly GCA_016617855.1 of Megalonaias nervosa. Lineage (NCBI taxonomy): Eukaryota > Metazoa > Mollusca > Bivalvia > Unionida > Unionidae > Megalonaias > Megalonaias nervosa. The sequence continues at coordinate 42,035 of JAECUM010015835.1, read as the reverse complement.
GAGTAGCTCTTAAAAATATTTATCGGCTTCCATATGAATCGGTATAATAGGTTGTATACTAATTTTACCTGTTTTGCGAAACAATGAATCAATGATCGTCGAACAAAATCATTTAAATCGAATTTGAATACATGCAAATGCATTATGCCCACTTCAGGAACTTTGAGTAAGAAACGGATGAAAGTGTAACTAATAACAAACAAAACAATCATATCTGCTTGGAACAGGTTTGTCCTGAATAAATGTCCCCGAATCACTCCCAAGTGGTCGGACAAATGTTCATCGATTATTGTTTCGATGCATACAGTTATAACTCGCACAGTTTTGTTTTAGTCCACTTTGTTGCACAAAAAATTAAGTGCTAACAAGTGTTCAATATGTATTTATTTCTCGTGTACCACAGTAAAGTAATTGTTATATACTTTATTGAGACAGTCTGTGAGTGTCACCTTTCTTTGACTAGCGTGTAGTGATTGTTATAGTAATTTTCTTCCGATTTAAATCGCCGGAGAAATTCTTAGCCGAATCCAATAGTAGTGAGTGGGGGCGATACAGCGTCTATGCGGCCTTAGTGTTAAATTTGGTCGTTTGAATTATGGGGTCAAAATTTATAGGGTCACGTAGACTTCTATGTTAAATTTGATCATTTGCACTATGGGGTTAATGGGACTTTAACATGGGTGGGCTACTCTAGGGTCAGTGGGAATTGAACATAGGGAATGTGTAGTGACAATGGATTGGGCCTGTCTAGAGTCAATAGGAATTGGAGAGGGGTGACATCACGGTACTGGACACTGGCAACAATGTTACAAGTGGCTGACCACAACTGGGCGGAACAGTGTGGCAAGGGAATGACCTGAATACGCGCTACTCTAGGGACAAATAGTGCCATAGACATAGATACGTGGGTTAGAGTCAGTGTTAGAGACAGAGACAGAGACAGAGACATAAGACACAAACATAGATTTATGAACATAAATCTATCACACAAAAAATCGACTAAAATTTGTTTAGGCAAGGGAGAATATATATATTTTTGAGGCAATGGACTGACCCTGAAAAGGGCATTTGGATATTTTTTGTTAACATCATTCAGTTAACACAGAGGGCATCTCACGGATCTTCTTCTCTTCCTCAAACGTCGTCTGACCTCTGTACCGTAGATTAAGACTCTCTTTAGACAGCATTGTCTCTCCACATAGATCCTTCGTGTCCAAAGGGCTGTATCAGCCATCTGGTAATTGCCCATGATGATTTGACATACATGGGATAGTCTGGGTTGAACATCATCGACGATAGGAGGGTAGACGATTCTACGCTAGTCTACATCTTGTGACGAGAACAGGTGAATGGAATGATGTGAACCGCGGATATTTATAGTGGAAGGGCGGATCGAAACGGATTGAGTTCTTTCGCCAATCCTAACACGCGTGCAAAATTCAGTCAGAGTGCGGAGTCTGTCTTCCAATCCGAAGAGAGCCACCTGTGACGTCACATTCCCTATATAGGTACGCTAGCGTCTGTGTGCAGTGAATCAATGCGACAGAGTTAGAACATGCCGGAAACTACGATGACGATGAATTGGGGTGCACTGGCCGTGGAGACGAGAAGCGATGGCATAGCAACGGCTATCAAAGCAAACACAGCCCTACTCCAGAAGAGAACGATTTTAATTGGGATTTAGTGGATTTTCTCTCTTTTTCACAAGATTTATTCCGGTACCAGTATCTTCGCCGCCTTCTCCTTCCTTAACGTACGTCGAGGATTTTAAGCAGAGACAGAAAGAAGAATTGGAGAAATTTTTGCAACAGCAGAAAGAAGCAGAACAAGCCTTTCTTATTCAACAGCAACAGCGAGAAGATGAAAAGGAAAGAAGAAAATGACAGGAAGAAGAAGAAGCAGAGAAGAAACAAGGTATATGAGAGAAGGAGGACAGTGAAAGTCAAACGGTGACGGTACTCTTAGACATTTTGTCAGAGTTAAGGGGTCTCAAACAAATGTATCAGACTTCTTTAATACGGCCCAAGAGAAAAAGACCTTCCCGAGCCAAACAGTCCAACCCCGTCCACACACCTACTACGCCTGAGATACAAACACTAGTGATCTCTACCAAATCATTAACATTAGCAGGTCCAGAAGTAAGCCTTGGCCGCGGCAAAGGGATAAGGCAGTTAAAGCTCATTACTTTCTGTTCCTGAGTTTGCTTTTTAAACAAAACAAAACAAAACAATAACCTCCCCAACCCCCAACCCCCCAACGGTCCTTTTCAGGGCTACCTATCTCTCTCGAAAAGAGGCTACTCAATGTTTGCCAAAATCAATTAAAACTCAAAATCCCTTTTTCCTCCATGATGGACGTGTGTGAGTGCATGAGTGTAGGTCCTTATCATAAAAATCATAACTAAGAGACACGTTTTTCTTTCTGGTATATTCTCTGGCACAAATTTACAATCCAATTTCACAACACAACACTTTAAAAAGTTCATTTTTCTTCTTCTTTGTATTTTCACTCTCTCCTTTCTTGAATTTCTTCACTCTCACTGGTTTTTCATCTTCTTCCTCACTTTCGTTTTCATCTTCTTTTCTTCTCTTTCTGGACGTGTCTGGCTTCTTCCTTTTCGGAGGGTACCTCTTCTTCCTATTCGGAACCCCTCTCTACCTCCTGCTCCTGTTGTTTCTTAGGGCAGTCTGAAGACCAATGTCCTTTCTCTTGACAATGATAACAGGTATCTTGACCTTTGTCTCTTTTGACGATTGTCTTATTTTGATGTTGTGGACATTCTGAAGACCAATGCCTTTTCTTCTGATAGACATAGCAAGCATCTTGACATTTATCTCGAAAGGAGGAGTAGTAGTCCGTCGTCTTCTCTGAAGAAAACCTTCGTATGACACCTCGCAAAGCTCTGACCAGAAGTTCGATCTGTGTTGGCTCTTCCATCCTTCTGTAGGATTGAGGGTGAAATGAATACTTTGAGGGAAGACACTAACCCTTTATATGGGGAAGACACTGGCCTTACATTTTTATATAGAGGACCATGACGTTTAAAATGTAGTCATTTGACTTTTTTCAATCAAGATGAAACTATCGCATCATTTCGTGACGAAAGGAGAAGAATATAAGAGGCAGAAACGTGACCTATGGCCTCGCACAGTAGGTGAAATCTTGGCTCATATTCATGCCAGTGATTTTGAAGATAACATGAGTGAGCCAGTATCCAGACCTAGAGAGTCTACATCAAACCAAAGTCCACCACTAGTAACCCCTGAAAACAACTACCACATTCGAGAGACGGATAAACGCTCCTCCAGAAAATTTAGAACCACGCCTACACGTAGACGGTGAAATTTAAAGATTTCAAGTCGGACGTACCGTTCGAGAAAACAGAAAAGTTCATCATCGATTTGCGGAATTCTTTGTTAACCACACTGAAACGGCAATGTGAAGCCAAAGAAGACGATCGCTTGACACTTTCCATTTATCAGGACAATCTGAAGTTCCCCTTTTGGATCGAGTTTAGTAGGCCATCAGAATTGACACCTTCCAAAGTCATCGACAAGATTCAACACGTACAGCAGTCCAATGACAAGTTTCACATCACCGATGGAAAAGCGACACTGTACACGGCCCACGTTTCACTTTCTGATGGGACCGGAAAACACAGAAAGGTGTTACTGGTGGACGACCTTTCAGCATCAAGCGCAGCATCGTCCAAATTAACAACTCAAGACAAGATGCATTTAGCCCGTGCCATCGTAGTGGGACGAACGTATGCCGACAAGAACGACATGGCAGAATGGAAAAGAGCCTGGCATAATATTCGACAATCGGACCGAGCCAAACAACGAAGAGAAGCAGAACTCTTGTTACAGCAAGCAGGGCTATCTAAATACACACCCTGTGGCATTCCTGAAATACAGAAATTGCAAGACGTCTTAGCTCCACGCTACACAATGAAAGTACACCCTCAAGAAGTGCGAGGACCTCTGTTGTTTCGAAGCAGAAATTTCAAAGATGGAAAATACATTCACGTCTATCATCACGATGAACATTTCGAAGCCATTACCAATATCACCGGATTCCTGGGATACAGTTAATATTCTGAGAAATGTGACTATGGATATAACAATCGAGAGCAACACAAGCATTGTGGATCAAAATGTCCAGGATGTTTAGCCTCTAAATCCTGCCTTGACGAAGGACAACAGCGAGTGCATTGCTCAGCTTGTCAGCGCACTTTTGTCAGCCCTACCTGTTACCAAAAACATCTGAAGACGCAAGGTTCAGAACAGAAAAGTGCTTGTCAACTCCTGAAATGTTGTTCTGCTTGTGGACAAGTCATATGTACCAATAGTGCCAAGGCACACCTATGTCCAGGAAAGAAATGATGTCACATTTGTCACCAAATCGTAGACTTGGAACACGAATGTTATATTCAAAATTACCAACCCCAACAGGAGGAGGAAGATGACCAGAAGAAGAAAGGGAATTTTATCTTTTTCGATTTCGAACGCATGCAAGAGACCGGTATTCACATTCCTAATTTCTGCGTGGCTCACCGAGCGCGCGAGAAGTGCATCCAACAACCTATCTTTTGCCATTGCCCCCACTGCAGCAAGATTCCTGGAGGACGTGATAAAAATCTTTCGAGGACCAAACACGCTGACCGATTTCGCCCAATGGATCTTAGACCCTATCGACTAGACCTGGAGCCAAGAGGACATCGAACGTTACGGAGATTGTCATCGCTATGCCACGGTGATGGCTTACAATTTCTCGGGAAACGATGGACGGTTTCTTCTCAAATTCTATACGGAAAAAAGTAACGAACACCCTAAAGTCACCTTAAACGGAGCCAAAATCATCTACATGCTTGTGGTACAAGTGCAGTTTAAAGATTCGATGAGTTACTTGGCCATGCCATTGAATCGAATGCCTAAAACATTTGGAATGACAGAAATGACCAAAGGCTATTTCCGCACTTTTTCAATACCGAAGCCAATCAACACTCCCTTCCAACCCATTTGCCTGATTCTCGCTATTACGAACCCGACAACATGCGCACCGAACAACGGGAAGCTTTCTACGCTTGGTAACACACTCACGCCTCGGACCCCTTCGACTTTCAGGAAGAAATGTTAAAGTATTGTCGTTCCGACGTGGACATTTTACGACGATGTTGTGGGAAATTTTGAGAATTGTTCATGGAACAAGGAGGGGTCGATCCTTTAAAAAAAGTCTGCACCATTGCCAAAGCGTTTTCTTTAGTGTACCGCAAATGATTTATGCCCGAGAATACATTGGCTGTCTTCCACCCTCAGACGACCAAGTTTGTCAAACGTCAATACTCTGTCAAAGCCCTACGCTGGCTACATTACTTGTGCGACAAGGAAGACAACTGGATCCAACATGCCAGAAAAGGAGGAGGTGAAGAGACCATCGGAAGGTATTCAGTGGATGGGTGAGACTTAGAAAACCCTAAGATTGTGTACGAGTTTAACGGTTGCTTATATTACGGATGTCCGATCTGCTACACTCAACAGTACACTAAAAATGAATTTTTACAACGTACCATGGAAGACTTGATTGAGGCTACTTGTCAGCGGCGCTTATATTTAGAACAGCAAGGATACCAAGTGGCGGATATGAGGGAACACGAGTACGATCACCGTTTGAAAACCGATCCCGAGTTTAAACTCATCGTGGAAAGTTACAAGCTGGTGGACCCTCTGAACCCGCGGGACAGTTTGTACGAAGGACGGACGAATGCCACCTGTTTGCTGTACCACGCCGACGAGGAGAAAGGAGAAGAAATCAAATACCTGGACGTGTGTTCGCAGTATCCTTACGTGTACAAGCATTGTAACTTTTCCGCAGGACACACACAATTGCTAACCGAACACATCGACAATACGAAGGATTGATTAAATGTAAAGTCTAGCCTACCGCGGACTTGTACCATCCCGTTGAACCTCACCATTGGTAGGGAAAACTGATGTTTCCCTTGTGCCGTTCTTGTGCCCAAAAATGCAACCAGGACCAACATTGCCAGCACGCCCAGGAAGAACTCGTCTCGACGGGAACGTGGATCAGCGTGGAATTGTTTTAAGCTCTGGACCTGTGATACCAATTGTTAGAAGTGTACGAAATTTACCACTTTCCCAAGACAGAACATAACCACAAGGGCGATGAGACTCAGAAAGGCATTTTCGCAGACTAAGTGGATGGCTTTTTGAAACTGAAACAAGATGGCAGCGGCTATCCTTCCGGGTCCCACACTCTCGAAGACCAAAAGAAATTCAAAGAGATGTACTTGAAGCAGGAACCATCACTTTAGATCACATGGAGAGAAACGAAGGTCGACGATCGTTTGCCAAAGTGATGTTAAATTGTTTGTGCGGAAAAATGGCACAACGACCGTATTTACCCAAGGCGGAGTATGTGACAGAACCTTCCTGCTACTTCCAGATGATTCACGACAAAACCAAATACATGAAACACGTGGACGTCGTTCGTGAGGACTTGATCTTAGTCAATTACGAAGAAGAACTCGACTTTGTAGAAGCCGACGAATTTGCAAATGTGATCAGTGCAGCCTGCGTGACAGCCCATGCTCGTTTAAAATTGTACGAAGCTTTACACCAATTAAGAGATCGTGTGCTGTATTTTGACACGGACAGTTGCATCGACATCGATCGCCTTGGTCACCAACACCCTGACATCGAAGGAGACCGTTTAGAAGCCTGGACGGACAAGCACCCCAACGACACGATTCTAAGTTTTGCTAGTGGCGGTCCCAAACATTACGGCTACGAATACCGGGACTCCCAAGAAGACGTGCACACCGAGTGTAAAGTGAAAGAATTGACTATCAATTATCGCACCAGTTAAGTGGCGAACTTTGGGGGTATTGAAAGAAGCCATGCAGTTTGGAGAGGATCAAGATTTTAAAGTGACCACCTACCAACCTCACAAGATTGTACGTTTAGCCACACAGCAAATCGTCAGTCGACCTTTGGAAAAAGTGTATCAAATCGTGTACCAGAAGCGAGTGCGGCTTCGCAACCACTTCACTTTACCGTACGGACACGTCGATGTTGGTCAGCATATATAAAGGGAAAATTTCCAAGACCGATAGTTCATTGTGACTACCATTGCCAAGCGAGAAAGGTGAAAGATAAACCATTCATGTTCGGTGATTCTCAAGTGGAGTACGATGATGTGCCTTGCGATTGCAGGGATGCCGTATGCTGTGACTTCAGCGATTCAGTACCACATCATGTGAACTTTGCTATGACTACTACTACTACAATACCTACCATGGAAAGTGATGCTGTGCGTGTCAAACCTAACGGATGCGAAATCGATGCCACTCATTATCGTGGACTCTTTATTGGATTTCATGGTCAATGTCATTCTCCAAGTGAAACCATGCGGCTATCACCATACTGATGTCATCCTTGCCTGAGCAAACTACTGAGGGTTTCACCGTACCTTCATCGAAATGAGCATGTGAAAGAAGAATATTCGTTCCCTGTGCGTTTGTCTGAATACTGCGACTTTGAAAGTCGATTGCAAAGCTTCCAAGGAAAATGGCCCAAATAGCCGGGAGGACCTACCCCGAAGACTTAGCCAGAGCTGTATTTATCTACTTGGGCGAAGGCGAAAAAGTCAAGTGCTTCAGTTGCGGTGTGTCACTTCACGAGTGGGAGAAGAAAGATTGTGCTTACCTGGAACATGCTCGATGGTCTCCGCACTGTCGCTACCTACCTTTAGTGGGACGACCTCAGTATTCTCTTGATGGATATTTTAGAAGAGAACATTTGTGGTTTGCCTGTGGAGATGAGAGAACGCATTTACCGAGAATTTGTCAAAATACAAGTCCAACGCAAAGAATAATTGCATCCGTTACGTCACCAATGTTGGAACCATTGGTACCTCAATGTTATAAGAGGACTGATTTATTTGAAAGCGTTCCAATGGTCAGACATTGATCAACTACCCAAGGGTCAGAAGACTTTGGTTGCTACTGATTCTACTTACACAGTGTCCATACTACAACGATTTGCAGAGGAAGACTTAGAGATTACCAAAATCTTTACGCGATCAAATTTTGTCTGTAGAGGAAAATTCTGTGCGATGTCTGGTATGTGAACTAGTGACTAAACTATTTGGATACGTCGACGGAGTGCGATCGGTTCTGTGCAAAAAGTACACTTATTACCTCCGACAAAAAATAGGTATAAAAACTTGCTACCATGCCACGACCTTTATTATTAGCGATACAACAATTGACGTGGAAAGAAATTAATAACAGTATTCAGATTGTGGCGGATTGCCAACACTTTTTACGAGAAATGTATTCAACAAATCTGGGTCGTCGTGTGGTGTATATCTTAGTGACTTCCTTTCTGGTATTTCGTTCACCAGCCGATTCCTTGTGGACTCTTTACGATCTGTAATGTGAGGTACCACCAAAAACATGCGGTTGGTACCTTTAAATGTACACGAGAGACCCATTCTGTTAAAAGCCTTACGCTTTCATCTCGATTCTTCTCGACCTCTTCGGGGAAAAAATTTCGTCAACTTTTAGTCAATGAACATGTTGACGAAGATGTGTGTGCAGCTTGTGACTTATACCCTCTCTGGCTAGATGTACAGGACTGGAAAAGTTTCGGTTTCGAGGCTTGGACAGATGAAGCGGCAAACTATGCCCAAGATTTGTGATCATAAATTCAAACATTCAGTGAAAAAAGTAACTTTTAAACCTGTGTTAGCCACAGTGTCAGAAGAAGAAGAATCCGATACTTAACTATTTGGCTTTTATGTATTTTTGTCTTTCGTGTTTTAAAAATGTTTTGAAATAGACGTCTCCTGAAAAAAGTATAAAAACTCTTGTCTTGTCTGTCTTTGTATCAAAAGTGACATTCCTTACACTATGGCTACCTATGCTGTCTCTGCTCCCTCTTCCACCACTTTCATAGTCATTGACGATAACTTAGATCGTGCTAGTTGGGAGGCCTTGTATCTTCGCCATCCCTTAATTGCTGGACCGAGCGGTTCAGGCAAAACCGAATTTGTCAAACATTTGACCGAACATAAACATCATTTGATCGATCGTCCATCTCAGCGTATAGTGCGGTGTTACAAAGAGGGGCAATCGGCGAACAGTCTCCTGCGAGAAAGTCAAGGCGATTCCATCGTGTTTGTGGAAGGCATTCCTGGCGAAGACGAGGAGATCGTGTCTGACCCCAGTCAAACTCATCTGGTCATCTTCGACGACTTGCTAGGAGAAGACGAAGAAGAAATTAAACTGTGGTTTACTCGCAAAGGCATCATCATAATGCCAGTGTCATTTACATCACCCAAAATTTGTTTCAACAAAGTAAAGCCCATCGCACCACCAGTCTCAATGCTCATTACGTGGTGTTGTTTAAAAGCCCAAGAGATAAATCGCAAGTGCAAGTGTTAGCCAAACAGTTAGGAACTCTTTGGCCGACTCATGCGTGCGACGATGCCAATCAAACCCCTCACGCCTATTTACTCGTGGATTTAAAACCCACCACTCTCGATTATTTGCGATTTCGTACCCAATTGTTTCACCACTGGTGCCAAGACGAAGGGCCTGTCGTGTACACGTCAGAGTCGACTTAAAAAATCTACAAAAAACCTTGGAAACTTTTGGTCTGTCTCACACATTGTAAACATGATGTCCCTTCAGCCTCATCTTCGCGTCAAATTGATTCGTGTCTTGTACGGCATCAGTCGCGAAAAAAATCCACAAATACGTGCTCGAGTCTTAGAGAAGTCTTACGATGGTTTACGGTGACAGCACGTCAATTACTGCAAGGCATCATTCACATTCCACATCAAACCAAACGCTTTTTTTGAGAGAAACAGAGTAGCCTTGACGTAAATGGCAGATCCCCGTATCGACACTTAAACCAAAAAGCAAATCATTTTGAAACCTGGAGGTAGCGGTTCTCTAGGAGGTGTTATCATTCGCTCCCTCTTAAAATGGGATCCCAATGCCACCAAAGTCATCCCCAAGAAAAAAAGCTACTCCCCGACCCAAACTTACACAGAAGAAAAAGAGCAGTGGTGTCAAGACCTGCCCCCAAAATCAAAGTCCAAGAGAGACTGGGCATGTTGTAGGGTTCACTGGATTTATCCAAACATGAACTGTCCGGATTTAGTCCGTTGCGAACCCCTCCACGACGCGTGATGCCTGTCATCAAATTGATACGACGTGGAGACAATCAGTGGCGACGCATTCCACTATAAAAAAAACCTGGGGCAAACGATGCGTATCAATGTTTTTGTGCTCCGGAACAAACAAAGATGTCACCTAAAAGAGGTGCACACCACCACCATTGTCGTTCTCCTGTCCAAAGCCGAAAAGGAAAAAGAAAAGGCCAGTTTCGTCGTTTGACCCCGCATCCGAAACAACGCTGAGGCAAGCATCGACGTCTACGCCAGAAAAGACCCCTCGTCCAAAGAAAAAGGAGCAACCAAATCGGAGGATTTTTGGCGCTGGAATGGTAGAACATATGCTCAAACAGTCTGGTCTATCAAAAGTTATCCAAAAATATATCCCCAAAATATAAGATAAAAGGACGCATGTCAAGCAATGGACTTCAGTGTATTTTTTGCTCCTGAACCAAAGAGATGTCTCCTAAAAGAAGTGCATACCACCTCGATTGTCGTTTTCCTGTCCAAAAAAGAAATGGAAAAAGAAAAGGACAGTCTCGTTGTTTGACCCGGCAACCGAAAAAACGCTTAGCCAAGCATCGACGTCTATCCCAGAAAAGACACGGTGGTCGAAGGAAAAGAGAAGCAACCAAAGGGGAGGATTGTTTGGTGATATAGAAAAAAGTCGTCACATTTTTGACGAAGCGATAAAGTGAAAGAAATCGTCAAAAAGACTGAATACAAACCCTTCGACCTACTCCAAAAATAAGATAAAAGTGCGCGGGCCAAGGCATCGACGTCAGTGTATTTTTTGTGTGTGCCCCGGAACAGACAAAGATGTCACCCACCAGAAACTATCCCTCTTGTACCTCAAAGTAAAGAAAAAGAAAGGACTGCCTCCTCGTTTAGCCAAACATTGGGACGTGTTGTCCGTCCTGTCCAAAACTCCTTCACCCATGCGAAAACAAATCAGTCAAACAGCCTCCAAAGACTTCATCAATACCGTGTGAGAATGTTGTCTGAATGTCTTGAAAGGCACAATACCTTTGCCTCAACATCAGAAAGAATGCTTAGCCTAGCATCGAAACGTTCTTCGCCAAATGGTCCAAAAGAAAATACCCATCCGTCAAAGGAAAAATATGTTGGTGCAACGCGGAGGATATGTGCACCTGTTAGCACATACTAAAAGCCACATTGGCACCACTTATTACAGGACTCGTGGGAACTTCTGCTTCAAAAATGGCTCAAAGATAAAAATGGTCAATAAGATAAATGGGACCTCTGGAGTCAAAAGATCTCAGACGTGACCTTTGGAATATGATGGAAGGACGAAAACTGACTTTAGTGCCTTACAAACGATGGATGAAATTCCATCGTTGGCAAGAACAACGGACCCCGCGTTTACCTCCCAACCCTCATTTGACCAAGATAACCCAGTTACAACACTAATTGCAATCGTTGATTTCAGAAACGTAAAAATCGCAACGGTACGGTCAAATGTACAGCGACTTCACCTCTTTCGCCAGAAAGCTTTAGACAAAACAGCTCAATCGACTCTGAAAGATTTTAAGATCCTGATGAAAGGTTCATCACCACCACCACCACCGCCAGTGACCAAGACAGAAAAAAGGAGAAGAAGAGTTTCAAACTCCACCAGAAAAAGTACGCAAGTTAACACCACCAATATCCAGAATTGGTTGGATTAAAAAGATGACAGCAATTCCTTCTTCCTCAGAAGAGAAAAGGAAGGTGAAGACAGAAGTTAAACAAGAACTGATTACCCCTGTTCATACATCCTCCTCGACACCTATTGCTCGTCGGACACGCAATGCATTACAATCCAAGAAAATATCACACGAAGAAAAGCGTAGCATCCGTGAAGATTGGGTGGCTCATTAAAAAAGATCCTAATGGAGAAGGTGTTAGCCAGCATTTACTACGATCCATCCCATCCTGCGGGTTACTACGGAGTTCAGAAATTGTATCGTGCTGCCAAAACCCAACTGAAAAGTGTCCGTTTACCTCAAGTACAACGATGGTTACAAGAACAAGCCACGTACACCTTATACAAACACATTCGATGAAAATTTTCCAGAAATCGTACCCGAGTGGAGGGCATCGATCATCAATGGCAAGCAGATTTAGCCGATGTCTCTCATTTGACCACCTACGATCGTGGCTACAAATATTTGTTTTGTGTCATCGACGTCTTTTCCAAATTTGCCTGGGTCGTGCCATTAACTTCTAAATCGAGCAGTGAGTTAGTGCGAGCCCTCAAACTGGTGTTGAAACGATGTGGTCGTCACTCTCTTCGATGGCAAACTGACAAAGGCACAGAATTTCTGAACCAAGCTTTCCAAAAAGAAGTAAAGAAACGTGACATTCATTTTTTCACCACCGAGAATCACGAAACCAAAGTCAGCATCGTTTAACGTTTTCAACGCGCCTTGAAAGAACGCATGTGGAAATATTTTATGCATCAACACACTCTGAAGTACATTGACGTCTTACCACACCTGGTCAAAGCGTACAAACAATCTTACCATCGGAGCATCGGATGTTCCCCCCAAGAAGTGACTCCCGACAACGAAGTGACCGTCTTTGAGCGCCTGTTTGGTACGTCCCCGACTGCGACTGCTCCCAAGAAAGGTGGAGTGTTGAAAACCTGAGATTGGGTGCGCATTGGCAAAACCAAACGCACTTTCGACAAAGGTTACTTACCCAACTGGACCACCGAATTGTTTCGTGTCACCGAACGTGTGCGTGGTCGTCATCCTGCCGTCTATAAATTGGAAGATATGAACGGGGAAGTGTTAAAAGGAACGTTTTATTTACCTGAGTTACAACGTGTGACCAGTAAAGAAGACGACGTGTACGAGATCGAAAGCATTCTCGATCGAAGAACCCGTAGTGTGGGAAAACGTTGTATCAAAGAAGTGAAAGTACATTGGAAAGGATATCCGCCGGGTTTTGACTCTTGGATAGATACTTCGCAAGTCATCGACTATAAAATGAAGTGACCATCATTCCCCTCAACACTGCCTCAACCACCACAGTGACCACTCCTTCACCCAGTTCTTCTCCGCAAGATCTGCAAAAGCAACCCTTGTGGGTGTGGTGTGGAGAACGTGTACCTAAAACGCAAATCGTCTTTTTCTGCCAGATCTTTGTGGTGTATTGTATCATCGGTGCTGCCATTGCCAATCTGAGTTTGCAACAAGGAGACAAACAATTGTGGACCATTTTACTGAACAGTTGCATCGGTTACCTTCTCCCCAATCCTTCCCTGAAATACTCTAACGGTAACAACGGGAGTCTTGCGCCCAACATCAGTCACCCTCTCAACAGTCACAATAACAACAACAACAATCCTCTTTTAGACACTCTTCTGACCTCCAATGACCCCTCGGACAGCAGAACTCTGGAATTATGAATAACCAATTTTACTTAACGTTACCCAGTGACAGTTCCATGGATGTGTGTTCCCCACAATACTTTGTGCTGTTTCACGGCCAAATTACCTCAGGCCATACAACTGTATCATGAAGCCCATTGGCAAGCGGCTTTGGTCGAAATGATTCACCCTACACAAATCAAAAACATCACTGAAAATCAAAACACTTTTTTGAGGTCGAAGTTCTGAACGACCAAGTGCAACAATACTTGAATCAAAACGAAACTGTAGATGCCTCTATGAAACGAGCAGTGTACCCGGATACCCCACGGCACATCTATATATTGAAAATTCCTGCAGGCTATTACTTTAGCGGTCAACATCTAGTGGATACGACTGCTTGCAAATTCAATGCGCTGTTTGGCAATGTCTTGGACAAAACCAAAGGAAGTGTCACCCTCGAGTACCATAAAGTGGTTCGTCCCCTGCTGATGAAATTTTCGTATGCCAAAACATTGTCCATTACATTTTGTTCTGAATTGTTTGACATTATCGGTGGAGACATCAAGATGATCAAGGGTAACAATATACCACCCATCGCCAACAACTTGACTTTTGCAAAGGTTTTTCGTTATCCGGTAGGACTGAACCAAGGATTAAATTTAATCTTTGTGTACCCGGATGTGGTGGAGTACAACGTGGTGGGACACACATACGCACTGTTACTGAGAGTCATTCTTGTCAAAGCGGATTCTGCCACGACCAATGACGAGGAAGGTGGAAACACCTATCACGTTCACCTCGAATTTGTACATCCTTACTCTTTGCTCGTTAGTAAGTCGTATTTCAACGGTGTCAACATTGCTATAAAAGGAGATCTGGGACAAAATATTCCATTCTCCAAAGGAAAAGTTACGGTGAAATTCTATTTTCGAAAACAATTCTCTAATGACTTATAACTCATGTATCCTGTATACCGAGGAGTCGCTCGACAGCGAGGACATGGTTTAGGAGACATGCTGAAATCGGCGTTTTGTTCGGTGGCCCCCGTTTTGAAATTGATGGTGACACGGGGATTGCACGCCTTGAAAGATGCCGCTTTGACGCAAGGCAAAGAATTTCTCCAAAAGGTCATCATCGACAAACAAAACTCCAAAGAAGCTTTCTTGAGAGCAGACAGAAATGTTTTGCTTCAAACTGGCAAAGAAATTTTGGGCCGACGAGAAACTCCTATAAATGCCCTAGACGCTGACCAGTCAGACATTCCTGTTTCCCTGACGCCACAGCAAGGACAAAGCACAAAGAGGCTACGAAGACACCTCTCCAGAGGCCTTCACACACCCGAACAATCAATAAGCAAATAAAAAATACTTAATTGACACCATTCTATTTTAAATTGGAGCAGGGGGTGTGAGATGGGAGGAGGGCTTCGGTTTACAGCCCAAGTAGGGGTATGTACCGGCCTGAGCGCGGACTGGAGCTCTAACCTCATCTTTCACCTCATGGAGCATCACAACTACTGCACTTAATCATTAGACTTTAACAAAACTAAGTTATAGAGAAACATCAGAATTAAACAAACAGCTACCTACAAACTAACAAACACAAAAGAGAAGTACACCTCACTAACTGCTCTTAAAAAATTCTTCCTTTCCTCTTTAACTAACCCTATCTAACAGTTACCAAGCTAATGCACCTTATAATCCTAACATACCAACCCTACTCAACCAAAGATGACAGCCATACCAATATGAGTTGATAATGACCTAAAACCTAGACATTATAAGGTGGTCCGAACTCCAGGACCATCAGGGCCCGCCGCTCAAAGCGACAACGTAAACCAAAATCAAAAACAACATTAGGGCCCCAAATAAACATATATAAGGTGGTCAAAACCCTATGACCATCAGACTCCGCCGCACAAGGCGGCAAATTACTTTACATATGTATTCGGTCCTAATATCACAGGTTAGCAACCCCCAAGACCGATAGGCCCCAAACACAAACAAAGTATGTTATATAAGACCACAAAACAATAACTCTTATAAGGTGGTCTAAGCCCAAGACCATCAGGGCCTGTCACACAAGGTGACAAACCATAAATTAAAGCATACCAATGGCTGTCGTCTGAGGTACCTCCGTAATCATAACTAACGATAAACAGCACAGAGTATTTTTTCAAAATTCATTCAAGACTAAAACTTTAGACCAGCACCCTGGAGTCACCGAGCATCTTCCTGCGGATTGGTGCCTGCCTGCCTGACCCACGGCCTCCTTTTCCTCGTCCGGACATCAAAAATATAACAGCGTGCAATGCACGCATAAATACCATACCAAATATAAAATCTCTAAACAACGAAATACATGAGTGCGTGACGGTACTACTCCCACTTATCTACTCAGTCTGGTAGAAGCGGACTGAAAACATGAGTGCGTCTTGGGTTAATTTCCCACTCATGATAGCCTAACATTCAGGTAGCTAGGAACTTACTGTTCCGCGACCTGACGGCTAAATTAACAGCACTCTTTGAATGCATAAACGCCTGGGGAATGTGGCCTAATTCCTTTTCCCAGGAATAATTTATCATCCTGCTGTACAGGAATAAACCAGTGGTACATGTACAATTGTACGCACACCACTATAATTTAACAAATCATCATCATCATCAATCGCGCCATCACCCATTTCATTCATTCATTAGTATCTACTAAGAGAGCAGCGAGTAGTACAACAAGCGTTACGTGAAGTTAGATATGGAAGTACATATTCCTGAACAAGCCTTGAATGCGATACGAGGGTTAAGACTGAATATCGCTTCAGGATGGAGCCTTCGAGCTCAAGAAAGAAGGACAACACTCTTGCTAATTTGGGAAGAAAGTTCATTTAGCAATAACTGGAGAAGTGGCCCCTAAAGACGACCAGCTAACACCCCACAAAGGGAACGAACAAGAGATTCGCAAATTCCATCTACTAATAAAACCCACACTAATAGAACCCCTACTAGATCTACTATAACGTCAATAGAGATTCCATCTACAAATGGGAAAATAATGGAGGCCCACCTTAACTTATCAACAACAATTACTGCCCTAAAGAATACTACTCACGCAGCGGCACTTCAAAGGGACAAGGAGGTCAACAGTAAAACCAGAGAGGGAACTCAATAGGTAGAGGCATGGAGGCTACTCGGATTCAAGGGAAAATTATGGAGAATATAACAGAAGCTACTAAATAAAAATGAAGAGACAAGGATAATGCTACCAGTAATTCCGGCAGACCCATCACTAGTCAAAACCGTACCTACTACGATATCAACATCGACACCATCGATAGAAGTAAACCAAATTATTACTATGGCACGGAAAAACTTACAAGAAAAACAGAACACCACCTTAGTGACATCAGCAACACCGACTGAAATAACAACAACAATAACAACATCAGTCGCAAACATGACTCCAAAGAAAGCGATCACACCACCACAAATTAAACCTGAAACAACAAAAGCAGCCACTGCAGCCACTGGAACCACTTAAAAAAATTCCAAGAGAAGGCAACAAAGAAATAAAAACTCTGAAGTTTTGCCTCTTTATCCAGATATTCCAGAACATGTACAACCAAGTCAACAACAACAACAACAACAAAAACGGAAAACTCGACTCACAGCTAAACAAAGCGCAGATGTGGTCAATTATATTTTTGACCAAGCCGACGAAATAGGAATTAGATATATGATGGCTAACCAAATAGCTTCATTAAATTATATAGAAGATCTAAGACGGGTGATGGATACTTACCAAAGGACAAAATGCCAAGGGAAATTCACTCTACCACGTAAACCCCGATTTCTGCGTGCGGCAGTGAGACTCAAAAAATTAGAAGATGGCCCTCGGAGATATCATCTGCCCGAGTATAGTCGAATCAGAAGTCAGATGGAAGTTCATGCCGCCCAAACACCTGAAGGGATTACTGTTTCCTGACAAGGATTAACCTCAGTCCATTTTAGGGCTATCAAAATCATTGCCTCTTAACAAGGGATTTCCTTTTGGCTCGAAATCCCGATTCGATATCACTTTACTTAACAAGTACGATCATTTAATCACAATTCCAAATTAACAACCAATTACTCTAACTGGATCATACAAAAATTGAATTGGTCTCCTAGACCTATCATGTTTTGTTGGATATAAATAATAAACATGTACACTACATACGCTTGAAATTTTATATTAAGATAGGATAATTTATTACTTATAATAGTGGCTCTAATTACAATTGTGGCTAACAGAGAATTGGTAATAGGGAATTCCAATAATTATACAACGTGGAAAAATTTGATATAAAGTAGGCCATGGCGTTTCAGGTACGTTCCGGCTGGCGTTTGGTTTCTCCTTCCGGGTCCCTCTCCTCCCTACCAACTCGGACATTAAAAGACGAGTGTGTGGGCCGATTCCCACTCGTCTATTAATCACGTGCCCCGAAGAGCGGGGTGACGTCATAAGAATAGTGCTCAATCCACTGAGATGTCTTATCCTGTAGATACAAACATTTATTTACATTCAGTGCATTTTGGGTCCATTCCCACTCACGATAGCCTTTCATGCAGGTCGAATGGGACTTATTGTCTCACGACCTGTAGTCTAAATCAAGTAGCACACGATGTGTGCACAAAAGCGTTGGAGGATGAGTACTATCCCGTCCCCCACGAAAAGATCAATCAGCCCCACCCCTGTTGGGGACATTAACCAGTCGCGAATGCCCTGTAGTGTGAATGCGACTTAAATCCAACAAAAGTAAAGTAAAACAATAGCGCCATCAGTCTCGACGAGCAAAGGAAGAAGCAACACATAAATAACACAGAGTTTGAGATGGAAGTGCTTATATCAGATCAAGCCATGAATGCAATCCTAGGCCTTGGTATACGATTAGCAACAGGCTGGAGCCTTAGGGCCCAAGTAAAAAGAACAACGCTTTCACTAATTTGGGAAGCAAATGAAACAAATTGGAGAGTAAATGCCCCAGGAGGACACAACAGAAGACCATCAAATAACAGGAGAGTAACAAAACCCCGGAGTCCGCAGACAATGGGTAGTACAACTACTACTTCTCTAGTTACAACTTCAGCTCCCACATTGTCAACACAAGTAACGCAGCCCAGCATGGTTACGGAGGACCAACTATCTACGGAGAACCAACTATCTTCGCCTAATGTGATTCGAAGAAGTGTTGGAGCTACGCTAACTACATTAAGAAGGGAGCATACTGAAGCATTTGCAAAGGAAAATCAAAAGAGTCAACAACAACAATATTTCCTAAAACAATTACACGGACAACACCAGTGGAGGAGCCGAAAACTACCACCAAACAAATAACCATAACAACAATAACAACAAGCAGAGAAATAGCGGGAAAACAACAAAAAGAAAATTTAATAACAACCGCAACTGTAGTAATTACATCTAAACAACCCGATTTACAACAACAACCCACAACAAAACCAGTGGCACAACATCAAATGGCTACACCACAGTCCAAATTTACCAGTTATGCAGCGGCAACTAAAGACAGGACTGACTCCAGTTAGTAGTTAATGGGGGCGATTCAGGGACAATGGGAAAATACATTACGGACCACCCCCCACCCCCGGCCTGTATAGGGACACGATTTTATGGACAAAATATCACCCTGAGCCTGTATAGGGACAATGGGAATTTTGTATAGGAACAATAGGAATGGAACAGGTGGGATGACGTCACGGTACTGGACACTTGTAACAATGTAGCAAGGGACTGACCTGAATACGCGCAGCTACCACTCTAGGGAGGAACAAATACAATAGAGAGACAGAGACATGGATAAACATATAGATAACACACATATATAGGCAAGAAAGAATAAATATCTTTTCGAGGCATATGAAAGTGGCCCTGAAAAGGGCCGTTGTTTGTTTTTTATGTTAACACCATTCCGTTAACATAGAGGGCATCGCATAGGTCTTCTTCTCTTCCTCAAACTTTGTCTAACCTCTGGTCCATAAATCAGGACTCGCTTCAGACAACCTTGTCTTTCCACATAGGTCCTTCTTTTCCAAACGCTTGTCTTGGTGATCCTAACGATTCTCCATGATGATCTCACATACATGGGTAAGTCCGTACGGAAAAACAACGACGATACAAAAGTAGACGATTCAACGTTGGTCCACATCTTGTGACGAGGAACAGGTGAAGGGAATGAAGTGAACCGCGTTTATTTATAGTGGAAGACCGGATTGAAACGGATTGAAATTGTTCACCAATCCCAACACGCGTTACAAAATTCAGTCACTTCGCGGAGCCTGTCTTCCAATCCGAAGAGAGCTACCTGTGACGTCACATTCGCTATGTAGGTGCGCTAGCGTCTGTGGGCAGTGAATCGATGCGACATTATTTTTGTGAAACATGACTGAAACTAAGAAGACGATGAATTGGGGTGCACCGGCTGTGGAGACGAGAAGCGATGGCATATCAGCGGCTACCAAAGTTAACACAGCGCTACTTCCTGAAGAGGTCGATTTCAACTGGGATTTAGTAGATTTTCTCTCTTCGCAAGAATTTGTTCCAGTACCAGTACCTTCGCCACCTTCTCCTTCTTTACCACACGTCGAGGATTTTAAACAGAGACAGAAAGAAGAATTGGAGAAATTTTTACAACAGCAGAAAGACGCAGAACAAGCATTTCTCCTTGAACAGCAACAGCGAGAAGAAGAGGCAAGAAGGAAACGACAGGAAGAAGTAGCAGAGAAGAAACAAGGTCTAGGAGAGAAGGAGAACAGTTAACCTCAAACGGTAACCGTACTCTTGGACATTTTGGCCGAGTTAAGAAGTCTGAAACAAATGTATCAGACTTCTTTATCACGACCCATGAGAAAAAGACCTTCCCGAGCCAAACAGTCTAATCCGGTTAGTACACCTCAGATACCACCCCTAGTGATTTCTGCCAAATCATTGACAGGAGCAAGTCCAAGTTTGATAGTAGATTGTGACTACCATTGCCAAGCGAGAAAGATGAATCCTTTCAAACTGCAAGTATGAAGCAAGAGCAAACTCGAGTGCGATGCTGTGCCCTGCGATGGCAGGGATACCGTACGCTACGACCTCTGCGATTCAGTACCACATCATGGGAACTTTGCTATGACTAGATCTACCATAGAAAGTGATGCTGTGCGTGTCAAACCTGACGGATGCGAAAGTGATGCCACTCGTTATCGTACACCTTTTCAATTTATTGGATTTCATGGTCAGTGTCATTCTCCACGTGAAACCATGCAGCTATCACCATACTTATGTCATCCTTGCCTGAGCAAACTACTGAGGGTTTCACCGTACCTTCATCGAAATGAACTGTGAAAGACGAATATTTGTTCCCTGTGCGTTTGCCTGAATACTGCGACTTTGAGAGTCGGATCCAAACCTTCCGAGGAAAATGGCCAAAATATCTGGGAGGACCTACCCCCGAAGAATTAGCTAGAGCTGGATTTGTCTACTTGGGCGAAGGGGATAAAGTCAAGTGCTTCAGTTGCGGTGTGTCACTTCACGAGTGGGAGAAGAAAGATTGCGCTTACCTGGAATTTGCTCGATGGTCTCCGGATTGTCACTATATACCTTTAGTGGGACCTTGTCAGTGAAGTGGGCATACCATGTCGTTTAAGAAACCAGCTGCTTGGCTAGGAGCCAAACGTTGGACAACACCTAGACAAGTATTTAAACCCCATCTAAAAAATAATCTTCAAACATTACCAAACGAACTGCAAGAGAATATCTACAAGGACATTTGGTTGGGACTAGCCAAAGCCAAATCTCAATTTGTGACTGTAGAACTTTTATGTCGAGAAATTCACAAGAGGAAACTGACAAAAGTCAACGAACAAGTCAGATTTCTCTGGATCATGGGTGCGTTCTTCCTAACATACCGCTTTAGACCATTTACATTACAAGATTTTAATGACATTCTTGACCATTTCCTGGAATGGCAGTGGCCAGAAATTACTCACTTTGTCCGTTACTTTCGCTCTAGAAGAAGTGTTTGACTGACGTGGTCATGGATAATTTACAAGAGAACATTCGTGGTTTGCCTGTGGAGTTGAGAGAACGCATTTACCGCGAGTTGGTCAAAATACAAGTGAAACGCAAACTCAAAATCATTTCTCCATTTTTAAACTATGCTCTTTTCCAAAGGAAGCGAAGACTGATTATGGGAGGACACTACTTCAGTCACAAATATAAACGAGGCTATTGGCCACGACCCAGCGATTCATGATTCTTATTACCTTACACCCAAATGGGTATAAAAACGGACTGCCATGCCACGACCTTTATCATTCGTGATACAACAGATTCCGTGGAAGGAAATCAATGACACTATTCAAACGGTGGAGGATTACCAACACTTATTACGAGAACTGTATCCATTGAATTGGGCTCAAAGTGTAGTGTGTGTCTTAGTGACTTGCTTTCTGGGATTTCGTTTACCAGCCGATTCTTTGTGGACTCTTTACGAACAGTACATACCACTCCAAAATGCATGAAAGTGGTCCCTTTAAATGTACACGAAAAACTCATTCTGCTCAAAGCTTTGCGCTTTCATCTCGATACTTCTCGACAGCCTCTACAGGAAAACAAGATTCGTCAACTTTTAGGTATTGAAGATGTGTACGATGATGTGTGTGTAGCTTGTGACTTACACCCTCACTGGAAAGATGTACGTGACTGGAAACGTTGGGGTTTCGAGGCTTGAACAAAAGAAGTGGCACACTATGCAAAAGATTTGTGATCCTAAAAATTAAAACGTTCCGTGAAAAAAGTAACTTTTAAATCAGTGTTAGTGACAGTGCCAGAAGAGGAAGAAGAAGAAGTCGTGACCGAGGAAAACCACTCTCTTCAGGACAAGACCGTTATCGACATCCCCGAAAGAACATTCCGGGAGGACTCTTGTGTGACTGTGCCAAGGAGTGTAGAGACTCTCAGAACATTACACTGTTCAACGATTTCACCTCTTGATCACCACAAATGCTGTTGTACAGAGACTTGTTTATATTCCACTATGATCGTTTTCATGTGTCTTTTATTCATGTACTTAACCATTTGGCTTTTATGTATTTATGTCTTTCGTGTTGTTTACTTTTAAAGATGGCAATAAATGTGTCCTGAAAAAAGTATAAAAACTCTTATCTTGTCTGTCTTCGTGTCAAAAGTGACATTCCTTACACTACTACAACTACTATGGCTACCTCTACTGTTTCTGTTCCTTCTTCCTCCACTGTCAAAGTCATCGACGAACACGCAGATTGGACTAGCTGGGAGGCCTTGCATCTTCGCCATCCCTTTAACATGCTTATTTCCGGACCTAGCGGTTCAGACAAAACCGAATTTGTCAAACGTTTGATCGAACATAAACATCATTTGATCGATCGTCCACCTGAACGAATCGTGTGGTGTTACAAAGAGTGGCAATCGGCGTACAGACTTCTGCGAGAAAGTCAAGGCGATTCCATCGTCTTTGTGGAAGGTATTCCAGGCGAAGACGACGGGATCGTGTCTGACCCTAGTCAAACTGATTTGGTTATTTTTGACGACATGTTAGGAGAAGACGAAGAAGAAATTAAACTGTGGTTTACGCGCAAAGGGCATCATCGTAATGCCAGTGTCATTTACATCACCCAAAATTTGTTTCAGCAAAGTAAAGCCCATCGTGCCATCACTCTCAATGCTCATTACGTGGTGTTGTTTAAAAGTCCTAGAGATAAATCGCAAGTGCAAGTGTTAGCCAAACAGTTAGGAACGCCTTGGCTGACTCATGCGTACGACGTAGCCACTCAAACCCCACACGCTTATTTACTCGTGGATTTAAAACCCACCACACCCGATTATTTGCGATTTCGTACCCATCTGTTTCACCACTGGTGCCAAGACGAAGGGCCTGTCGTGTACACGTCCCCTTCGTCGACTTAACAACAACCAAAAAAAGTCTATAAAAACCTCGGTCACTTTGGCTCTGTCTCACACATCGTTAACATGACGTCTCTTCAGTCTCAACTTCCCATCAAATTGATTCATGCCTTGTGCGGCATCAGTTGCGAAAAAAATCCACAAATACGTGCTCGTGTCTTAGAAGCTAGTTTCAAAGAAGTCTTACGATGGTTTACGGTGACAGCACGTCAATTACTGCAAGGCATCATTCAGATTCCACATCAAACCAAACGTTTTTTTGAGAGATACAAAGTAGCCTTGACGCAGCTGGCCGATCCTCGCACTGACACTCAAACCAAAAAGCAAATCATTTTGAAACCTGGAGGTATCGGCTCTCTAGAAGGTGTCATCATTCGTTCCCTCTTAAAATGGGATCCTCATGCTCCCAAAGTTGTACCAAAAAAAAGCCACACCCAATCGTACCCAGAAGAAAACGAAAAAGAGCAACGGTGTCAAGACCAGGTCACAGCCTCAGAAAAAGAAAATGAGAAGTCCACAGAAAACAGCTTCTACCCACAAGAGAGCGTCTCCAAAAACTTCTCCTCCAGCGGTGACACCCTCTTCCTCTTTAGCGGTAGTGACCGCTGCTCACAAAGTACCTGCCCCCAAAATCAAAGTCCAAGAGAGATCGGGCGTGTTACAGAGTTTACTGGATTTGTCCAAGCAAGAACTGTCCCGAGTTAGTCCGTTGCGAACTCCTCCAAGACGCGTGATGCCTGTCATCAAGTTGATACGACGTAAAGACAATCAGTGGCGACGAGTTCCAGTATAAAAAGACCTTAGGCAAACGATAGGTTTAGTGTTGTTGTGCTCCTGAACGCCCAAAAATGACCCTGACAAGAACTGCACACCGTCACCATCGTCGTTCTTCTGTCCAAAAAGGAAAAGGAAAAAGAAAAGGACAGTCTCGTCATCCGACAAAACGCATCGCCAAACATCGACGTCACCCCCGGAAAAGTCACACTCGTCCAAAGAAATGAAGAAGTCACCAAAGAGCAGGATGGTTGCCTAGTCTTTTATTACCACATATGATCAAAACTCTTAACTCTATTTAATCTATGACCACTAGCCAAAAATAAGATAAAAGGACGCATGCGAAGCCATGGACTTTAGTGTATGTTTTGTACCAAAAGATGTCTCCTCACCGTCGTTCTCCTGTGCAGAAAGGAAAAAGAAAAGGACAGCTTCGTCATCCGAAAAAAACGCTTAGCCAAACATCGACGTCACCCCCAGAAAAGACACACTCGTCCAAAGAAAAAGAGGAGCCACCAAAAGGGAGGATTCTTTGGCGATTTTGGAAAACACATCGTCACCTTTATGACAAAGCGATAATCCCCCAAAAAGGATAAAAGGCCGTGTGCCAAGTCATCGACGTTAGTGTATTTTTTGGTGTGTGCCACTGAACCAACGAACCAACCACGAAAGATTTCAGCTCCTAAAAGACATTCCTCTTCTACCCCTAAAGGAAAGAAAAGGAAGGGACTGCCACCTTGTTTAGTCAAACATTGGGACATGTTGTCCGTCCTGTCCAAAGCTCCTCCACCCATGCGAAAAAAACTCATTCAAGCTGCCTCCAAAGATGCCATCGATACCGTGAGCGAATGTTGTCTGAATGTCTTGAAAGGCACAATACCTTTGACTAAACATCAGAAGAAATGCTTAGCCAAACATCGACACGTTCTTCGCCAAATGGTTCAAAAGAAAATACCCGTTCGTCAAAAGAAAAAGATGTTGGTGCAACGCGGAGGAATTGCCATTTTACCCCTGTTAGGACCCTTGCTGGGAAAAATAGGAACACCTATTCTGAAAGGAGTATTGGGAACAATGTCAAGAATCCTGGGAGGATGAAGATAAAAGGTCAAGAAGATAAAAGGGACCTCTGAAATCAAAAGATCTCAGACGTGATCCTTGAAATCCAATGGATGGACGAAAACTGGCTTTAGTGCCTTACAAACAATGAATGGAATACCATCGTTGGCAAGAACAACGAACCCCGCATTCATCTCCCAATCCCCATTTGACCGAGATGTCCCAGTTACAACACGAATTGCAATCATTGATGGATCGCAGCGATTTGTCAGAAACGGAAGAATCTCAACGGTACGGTCAGTTGTTGGAACGACTGCAACTCTTTCACCAGAAAGCTTTAGACGAAACAGCTCTACCCACTCTGAAAGATTTTAAGGGCTTGATGAAAAGTTCACCAACACAACCATTACCAGCTTCAGCGGTCAAGACAGATGCAGCCCCACGGTTGCCTGAGGAAGAAGAGGCACGAGAATTCTTTCAAACACCGTCAGCAGCTCCCATCCCTAGTAAGATTGCAGCGTCCTTGTTGACCCCTTCCCCTACACCGCAACGAGAAGAACTTAAAGCTTGGGTTAAAAAGATGATGTCCACTCCACCTTCGACAGAAGTGAAAAAGAAAGAAGGGAAAGCAGAAGTGAAAAAAGAAAAGAAGACCAAAGCCATTCCATTACCACCACCACCACCACCACCACCGCCACTACCACCAAAACTTCTACTCCTGTGGGGTATCGGTCACGTAAAGCTGTTTCTAAACCACTTCAGAGTACCATCAGCGAAGAGTGGATGACTTATTAAAAAAAAAATGGAGAAGGTTTTAGCCAGCATTTACTACGATCCATCCCATCCTGCAGGTTACGCAGGAGTTCAGAAATTGTATCGTGCTGCCAAAACTCGACTGAAAAGTGTTCGTTTACCTCAAGTGACACGCTGGTTACAACAACAAGCCACGTACACCTTACACAAACCCATTCGACGAAAATTTTCCAGAAGTCGCATCCAAGTGGAGGGCATCGATCATCAGTTGCAAGCAGATTTAGCCGATGTCTCTCATTTGGCCACCTACAATCGTGGCTACAAATATTTGTTTTGTGTCATCGACGTCTTTTCCAAATTTGCTTGGGTCCTGCCATTGACTTTCAAATCGAGCAGTGAGTTAGTGCGAGCCCTCAAACTGGTGTTGAAACAATGCGGTCGTCACTCTCTTCGATGGCAAACTGACAAAGGCACCGAATTTCTGAACCAAGCTTTCCAAAAAGAAGTAAAGAAACGTGACATTCATTTTTTCACCACCGAGAATCACGAAACCAAAGTCAGCATCGTTTAACGTTTTCAACGCACATTGAAAGAACGCATGTGGAAATATTTTACGCATCAACACACTCTCAAGTACATCGACGTTTTATCACACCTAGTCCAAGCGTACAACCAATCTTACCATCGGAGCATCGCACGTACCCCCAAAGAAGTGACTCTCGACAACGAAGTCACCGTCTTCGAGCGTCTGTTTGGTACGTCCCCGACAGTGACTGTCCCCAAGAAAACTGAAGTATTGGCAGCAGGAGATTGGGTGCGCATTGGCAAAACCAAACGCACTTTCGACAAAGGTTACTTACCCAACTGGACCACAGAATTGTTTCGTGTCACCGAACGTGTGCGTGGCCGTCATCCTCCCGTCTATAAATTAGAAGACATGAACGGAGAAGTGTTAAAAGGAACGTTTTACTTGCCCGAGTTACAACGTGTGACCAAAAAAGAACATGACGTGTACGAGATCGAAAGCATTCTTGATCGAAGAACCAGAAAAGTAGGAAAGAAACGTGTCAAAGAAGTCAAGTACGTTGGAAAGGATATCCTCCCAGTTTTGACTCTTGGATCGACGCTTCGCAACTCATCGACTATAAAAAGAAGTGACCATCATGCCCTTCAACACAACCTCAGCTACCGCAGTGACCACTCCTTCCCCTAGTTCTTCTCTGCAAGATCTACAAAAGCAACTCTTGTGGGTGTGGTGTGGAGAACGTGTGCCTAAAACGCAAATCGTCTTTTTCTGCCAGATCTTTGTGGTGTATTGTGTCATCGGTGCTGCCATTGCCAATCTGAGTTTGCAACAAGGAGACAAACAATTCTGGACCATTTTACTCAGCAGTTGCATCGCATACCTTCTTCCCAATCCGTCTCTGAAACATACCTATAACGGGAACAACAACAATGGAGTCTTGCGTCCAACGTTAGTCGCCCATCCAACAGTCACCCTAACTATCCTCTTTTAGACACTCCTCTGACTCCCAGTGACTCCTCGGACACTACAACTCTGGAATTATGAATAACCAATTTTACTTAACGTTACCCAGTGACGGTTCCATGGAGGTGTTTCCCAATAACACTTTGTGCTATTTCTCGGCCAGATTACCTCAAGCCATCCAATTGGATCAAGAAGCCCATTGGGAAGTGGCTTTGGTCGAAATGATTCACCCTACACAAATAAAAAAACATCGTCGAAAATGAAAACAGTTTTACGTTAGAAGTTTATGACGAACAAGTGGAACAAGCCATGGATGAACGCGCCAGTGAGGCTGACTTTATGAAATCACAAGACCCCAAAACTAAACGAACCATTTATCTGCTGAAAATTCCTGCGGGCTATTATTTTAGTTGTCAACATTTGGTGAACACCATTGCTGACAGGTTCAATTTCATATTTGGTAAAGCCTTGGAGAAAGCCAGAAGAAGTGTCAAGATCGAGTACCACAAAATAACTCGTCGCCTAATGCTGAAATTTTCAGAGGACAAAGTATTGGCCATTACATTTTGTCCTGAATTGTATGACATTTTGGGTGGTGACGCCAAGATGATCAAGATTAGAAACGAAATACCATCCGTGATAGGTACCTTGGATTTTGCGAAATATTTTCGATTCCCTGTAGAAATGAACCAAGGACTGAATCTGATGTTTATGTACTCCGATGTGATAGAGTACAACGTGGTGGGACACACCTCCGTACCGTTACTGCGTGTCATTCCTTTCAAAGTGGATTCTGCCACGGCTGCTGACGAGGAAGGTGGAAACACTTATCATGTTCACCGCGAATTTGTACATCCTCACTATTTACCCGTCAGTAAGTCGTATTTCGACGGTGTCAACATTATTATAAAAGGAGATCTGGGACAAAATATTCCATTCACCAAAGGGAAAGTCACAGTGAAACTCCATTTTCGAAAACGATTACTCTAACCCTTTGTCAGTCATGTATCCTGTGTACCAAGGAGTCGCTCGACAGCTAGGACATGGTTTAGGTGATATGCTAAAATCAGCCTTTCGTAAAGTGGCTCCCGTTTTGAAACCGATGTTGACACGGGGATTGCACGCCTTAAAAGATGCCGCGTTGACGCACGGCAAAGAATTTCTCCAAAATGTCATCATTGACAAACAAAACTCCAAAGAAGCTTTCTTGAGAGCAGGCAGAAATGTCTTGCTTCAAACGGGCAAAGACATTTTGGGCCGACGAGAAACTCCTATAAATGTCCTGGGCAATGCCGAATCAGGCATTCCTGCTTCCCTGACGCCACAGCAAGGACAAGGCAGAAAAAGACGACGAAAACACCCCTTGAGAGGACTTCACACCCGTAGAGCTAGAAAGACTAAGAAAAGAAAATCCATCCGAGAGGTAGACGTTTTTGATTATTAAAAAAAGGAAATGATGCACCGAGAGTCTTGTGCTTGTCCCAAGTCGGAACTGGATCTGTTTGCCATGCCACCCACCATGATGACGATGCAAGAATCCCAATGGGTCGAATTTCATCCCGTCTCCTCTTTGACGGATTCAGCTCCCATCGAGTTTGAAATCAAAGGACAACCCGAAGATTACATCGATCTCAATAGTAGTTACTTGTACCTGAAACTGAAAGTGATCAAAACCGACAACACCAATCCGGGAGCCGATGCCATAGTAGCTCCCGTCAACAATTTCATGCATTCCTTGTTCAGCGAGGTGGACTTGTACTTGAAAAACAAACTGGTCAGCAGCAGTATGGATACTTACCCTTACCGAGCTTACCTAGAAAATCTCTTGACGTACGGAAAAGAGGCCAAGAACACTCATCTGGATGCTTGCGTGGTATGGAAACCTGACACCGCAGGTGAGGACACGTTTAACGACACAGCCCTGACAGCCGATGACAATCCTCACAATGTGGGTTTTAACAACCGTCGAAGGAAAATCCTGCAAGGTCGTAGTTTAAAACTGATGGATCGCTTGCATTTGGACATGTGGTTGCAAGACAAGAATTTGCTCAATGGAGTGGATATTCGTCTGAGACTCAACCTCAGCAGTGTCGCTTTCCATTTGATGGCTCATGCCAACGAGCACACAACCATCATCCAAGAAGCCAGACTTTACGTGCGTCGCCTAGAAGTGTTACCTAAGTGTTATCAGTCAAACATTGAACAGATCGACCGCCAAGTATCAGATACGACGAGTAGAAGTGAAAACGTTCACCATTGCTGCTGGACTCCGATCCAAGATCGAAGATCATCTGTTCCAAGGACAGTTACCCAAACGTTTAATTGTTGGCATCGTTAGTAATGCAGCTCTCAACGGAGCCCACGATCAAAATCCTTTCCAGTTTAAACACTGCAGAGTGTCCAAGATCGAAGTCAGTCACGACGGCAAGACCTTGTGTACCAGACCCTTCGAACCTAACTTTACCCAGAAGAATTACTTGAGATATACTTGTCCCTGTACGAAGCTACCGGACAACTAGGAACCAACACCAGTCACGGTATTTCGTACGAAGATTATGTCGGAGATTACACTTTGTGGGCCTTTGATTTCACTCCAGACCAAGGCAGCTATGAGGGACATTTCCACCCTATAAAATCTGGTCAACTACGTGTGGAACTTCAGTTTGCAGAAGCTCTCACCGAGACGGTCAACGTCATCTTGTATGCCGAATTCGATAATACCATCGAAATCAACAGTTTGAGAGAAGTCATTCTAGACTATTAGAAACAATGGAAGACTCTTATCCCTCATTGAACGGTAGAGAATCTTTGGACATGGAATGGGAGGATAGCGTGAAAACAGAACCCCAAGACCAAGACAAAGAGAACGAGGTAGTGGTCACGTCCAGATGGCCAGAACAAGAACAACATTTAGTGTCCTGTTTTGCTAAACACCTGGTGGATACAATTACGGAATTGAGGAAGAAATATTGTTATGGATGTCAAAACGATCATCCCAGTCAAATTCAACACGATAAATGTATGATGATGAGTCAAGAAGAAAAACTGGACGAGTATCTGGACGACGCTTGGAGTCTCATCTCGGAAGAAGCAGTGTTGCATGAGTGGTATAAAGGCTTGCGTGATCATTCCTGCCCACCATTGTCTACTCTAGAGATCTATCGCATCGAATCTCTCTTAGCCCAGAGTGCGGAGACGAAGCGAAGAAACGGCTACTTGACAGAGCGTTTCAAACAAAAAGTC
The DNA here is from genome assembly GCA_016617855.1 of Megalonaias nervosa. Classification (NCBI taxonomy): domain Eukaryota; kingdom Metazoa; phylum Mollusca; class Bivalvia; order Unionida; family Unionidae; genus Megalonaias; species Megalonaias nervosa. The sequence continues at coordinate 11,154 of JAECUM010015835.1, read as the reverse complement.
AGAATTGAATTGATGACTTATCATTACCTGTGAAACAAAAACAACACAACAAAAAATTTATACCTGGGAACTTTATTACCTTTTGAACAACAGTTCGTATACTGCTTCTTGGAATCCTGTCGTGTGCGCTAAAGATGAACTACCTCATCGCAAACCTCAAGACCATCAAGCTTATGTCATCAACACGGACGACAGTCATCTCCCAGGAACTCACTGGGTTGCCGTCTACTTCCCTCAAGAGGATTGCGTGGAATATTTTGATTCGTATGGATTACCCCCTTTGGAAGACGATATCATTGACTTTATGAGAAGAAATGCCCAGACGACACGATTGAATAATGTGAAATTACAAGGCACAGATTCTATGGTGTGTGGACAATACTGTGTGCATTTTCTTCATCAACGCAGTCTTGGATATCCTTTAGAACATTTAGTGACTTATTTTGATCGTAACTCTTCTAGAAACGATGAGAAAGTAGATCGATAGTTTTGTGACCATTATGGCTATCTTTTGTCTTTAGCTAAAAAACGTAGTGTACATCAATGGCCTCATGACTTCCATCAATGGAAATCTCACATGATTTCACAACGTTGTCAACCTTGTCAAAAATAGTTTGTTTGATGTTATTGTTACTTGCTAATTGTTAGTGGTTGATTGCTTGTTTGAATAAAAATGTTGTGTTTTGAAAAAATGTGTCTGTCGTTTGTTTTAAAAAAAAAAAGACTGAATATATGCTCTTTGACTTTCTCTCCATCCCTCACCATGACATTCGCTATCATAGCGTTCCGACTCAACCACTGTTCACTCGTCAACCTATGAAGATGCCTTCCAGACTAGCGAAGGTGACCGAAGCTTACGTCAATTTACATCGTGTCAGGCTAAACCTGATACCGAAGCCTGAAGAGATAGAGAATGTCAGGATGTTATCAATAGCCCGAGACCTGGTAGAAGAGGTCTTCAGAGAGGAAATCAAGAAAGAATAAGAAGAATGGACAGAGAAGTACAGACTTTAGAAGCAGAGAGAACAGCAACAACAACAGCAGCAACAGCAACAGCAGCAAGAACCAGACAGAGGTTTTGTTGACTGCCGTGTGGACACCAAAGAGTTCTCCTTCTCTTTTCGCAGAAGCAGGCCGTATCGTATAGTAAAGCCTGTCACCTGACGGGGACGCAATCTTAGTAAAAAAGAATGCCATCACACCTTGTCAACAAAAACAGCCCTTTTCAGGGCTACCCCAATACTCTCGAAAAGACACACTAATTCAATTGTCAAAAGAAATTTGTGTGTTTATATTTTTTTTTTAAATAGAAGTGTGTCTATACCACTTTGTTTCTTTTGTCAGTAAAAAAATCCACCCTTTGTTTCTCTGTCTTGTTGAATCGTGTATGTCTGTGTTTGTAAGTAAAAAAGTCAACGTGAGTGTTTCTTTTAGGTCCGCGCGTTTGATGTTTTGATTTTGGTTATGGTAAGTTTTGGTGAAAGGGGATGTTTACCTTCACGTCCGTTCTTCAAGTATATAAATCAGAGCACTCGTCAGTCTGGCTACCCGTGTTGATGTATCAACATTGAAAATGAGTAGCAAAATTGCCAAATTGCTTGAACTTCAAATGCACCTAGAGTATGCCAGACGTCTCCTGGACGAGCTGGCTAAGGAGACCGTTGCAGAAGAATCCAGACTTGAGGAAGAGGAGGAAAAAAAGAAGAAGGAAGAGGAGAAAGAAAAGAAAAGAAAAGAGGGATCCTGCTTCACCTCATAATGAGACCTGTGTGTGAAGTGAAGCCAATGATAATTACACCTGCACAACCAGTACCGCCTCCTCAACCACAGCCACAGCCACAACAACAACGTCAGCCACAACCTCTACGAAGAGCCGCTGTCCTCCAGACAGAAGACTTGGAGCAGGAAGCATTGGAGGAATTGGAGAGACAGCGGCAAGAGTGGGAGCCACAGAGACCTCATCATTCCCGGGTCTGGCATAGGAGAAGACAGAGGGAACAAGTCTTCACTATCCCTCAAAGTGAAAACTAGGATGACGAGGCCACTCAAGCCCCGTCTGCGCTCGGAACCATACGCATTAATTGGGAGAATGACTGGAGCCGGCGATGCGTGTGTGGTGCCCGCCCTGGGAGATTTCATCATTAACCAGGTGCATTTGGAGTTCTAAAAAAGCAGCCCTTCTCAGGGCTAACCAGATCTCCAGAAAAGAGGGACTATTCAAGTTGCCAATTTGTGTGAATGTAGAGTAGTGTGACTATAAACACTCACTAGTATACTGATGTGTGTGTGTGTGTGTGTGTGTGTGTGTGTGTGTGTGTGTGTGTGTTATGCGTCCGCGTACGTTTGTGTAGATAGTAGGTATGGTGTGTTTTTTGCTTTCTCGTTCGTTGGTGTGGATAGTATATATGGTGTGTTTTATGCTTTCGCGTTTGTTGGTGTGGATAGTAGGTATGGTGTTTTTTATGAATTCTCGTCCGTTTGTGTGGATAGTATATATGTGTGTTTTATGCATTCTCGTCCGTTTGTGTGGATAGTAGGTATGGTGTGTTTTTTCTTCTCTTCCCGTTTGTGTGGATAGTATATATGTTGTGTTTTATGTATTCTTGTTCGTTGGTGTGGATAATATAGTGTGTATGTTTTGTGCATTCGCCTCCGTTGGTGTGGATAGTAGGTATGGTGTGTTTTATGCATTAGCGTTCGTTGGTGTGGATAGTAGATACATTCTCATTCGTTTGTGTGGATAGTATATATGTGTGTTTTATGCATTCGCGTTCATTTGTGTGGATAGTAGGTATGGTGAGTTTTATGCATTCGCGTTTGTTGGTGTGGATAGTAGGTATGATGTGTTTTATGCATTCTCATTCGTTGGTGTGAATAGTAGGTATGGTATGTTTTATGCATTCTCATTCGTTTGTGTGGATAGTATATATGTGTGTTTTATGCTTTCGCGTTTGTTGGTGTGGATAGTAGGTATGGTGTGTTTTATGCATTCTCATTCGTTTGTGTGGATAGTATATATGGTGTGTTTTATGCATTCTCGTACGTTTATGTGGATAGTATATAATATGTGAAGTGAGTGTAAGGGATGTTTTCCTTCACGTCCATGCTTGAAGTATATAAAAGCATAGCGTTCGTCATTCGCGCTATTCTATAAAGAATACAACATGGCAAGTAACTGGGAGAGAATGCTCAGATTGCAGGAGGTGGTGGGCACGTTAGGTATGGTGGAGGAGATGCTAATCCGAATGCAGTTTGTGGCTTACAGTCCTCATAGATTAAGCATGGAAATTAATAATTTAAAGAGAAGTAAGGACATCTTAAATGAGATGATTAGGATTGAAAAGGACGAAATGGAAGATTTAGAAGACAAAAGGAGGATGAGGGAGTGGAACGAAAAGATAGAAAAGGAAGAAGAAAATGAAAAAAGGAAGAAGGAGGAGAAATAGAAGGAGAAGGAAATAAAGGAGAAGAAGGAAAAGAATGAGAAGAAGACAAAAAGTGGAGGTAAAAAAAGTGTAGGACAGAAAATAAGAAGTTGGTGGAGGAAAAGAAGAACTTAGAAGAAAAAAGAAGAAATCCAAAGGCCCTTTTCAGGGCCACTTTCATATACCTCGAAAAGATATTTATTCTTTCTTGCCTATATATGTGTGTTATCTATATGTTTATCTATGTCTCTGTCTCTCTATTGTATTTGTCCCTCCCTAGAGTGGTAGCTGCGCGTATTCAGGTCAGTCCCTTGTTACATTGTTACAAGTGTCCAGTACCGTGACGTCATCACACCTGTTCCATTCCTATTGGTCCTATACAAAATTCCCATTGTCCCTATACAGGCCCAGGGTGATATTTTGTCCCTAAAAATCGTGTCCCTATTCAGGCCCGGGAGGGTGGGGGGTGGTTCCGTAATGTATTTTCCCATTGTCCCTGAATCGCCCCCATTAACTACTCCTGTTCCTCTACCAGCGAAAAGGGAAGTGAAACTAACTTGTCAGAAGAAATTATAGGGGAAGAAGAAATGGATCCTGACAGACAGAGACTTCTGGACCTAGGATTAGAATCTACGCTTGAGGATGAAAACAATGCCACCCATTTCATCAGTGCGGTTAAATACCTGGGACGGAGATCTCTGAAAACACGTAAACCAAGACCTCAGCAATTTGGAATCTGGATCCTGAGTCAGTATTACCGGAATGCATAAGAAAACCGTCCATTAGTCAGTTTAATCGAGGCAGCAGAACAACTCACGGAGCTGTATGGGCTTGAGACATTCCCGGTACAACGTTATGAAGAAAAACGTACTGCGGCTGGACCGCTCCGAAGGCTTAGAGGTAGAGCGTCCGCCTCGGATGTGGGAGATCGCGGGTTCGAACCCCGGCTGAGTCATACCAAACACTTGTAAAAATGGAACTAACAGCTGCCACGCTTGGCGCTCAGCATTAATCAGTTAGTGTTAGGACTGGTCGGCCTGGTGTCAGGATAATGTGACTGGGTGGGACATCATGCTACATGTCTGCGGCATGATGCCCCAGTGCTATACATCACTATAAACTGTCACACTGCAGACATCGTAGCGATACGACTGAAAATTGTAAAGCTACGTTAAAAATCTAAAGCATACATTACACAAACGTACTGCGGCTGAATGTAAAGAAGATGAAGACTACCGCAGTACATCCTAACCGCTGCAATTAAAACAGCCCTTTTTAGAGCTCTATTCAAGAGGTTATTATCATAGGGATTCCATTTTGGCTTGGAAACCCATTTTGACTAAACAAAGAGAAAAAGATTGATCCTTTATTCACCGTTCCAAATTAAATACCATTGGACCTGACATAGTTGTATAAACCTATTAAATTTTTCGATTCTAAATTTAAGAATATACGTACACTATGTACCTTTGGATTTAAAATTAAGTAAAATAATAGGAAAATTTATAACTAAACTAAGTGGTTCTAATTACAAATGTGGCTTACACAAAATTGGTAATAGGATTCACACATTATGTAGACAACTGTGTATAATTTGATATGAATTATTATATGGCGTTTCAGATACGTTCCGGCTGGCGTTTGGTGTCTTCTACCGGGTCTTTCTCCTCCCTACCAACTCGGACATTAAAAGATGAGTGTGTGGGCCGAATCCCAGTCGTCTATAAATCACGTGCCCCGAAGAGCGTGTAAGCACGGAACCGGGGTGACGTCATAAGAGTAGTGCCCAGTCTACTGAGACGTCTTATCCAGCATACAGACATTTATTTACATTGAGTGCGTGTGGGGTCCATTCCCACTCATGATAGCCATTGATATACGTCGAATGGGACTTACTGTCCCACGACCTGTCGGCTAAATCAAGCAGCACACTTTGTGTGCATTAAAAGGTTGGGGAATGGGTACTATCCTGTCCCCCACGAAAAAATTTATCAGCCCCCCCTCACCCCGTTGTAGCATTAACCAGTCGCGAATGCCCTGTTGGGCGAATGCGACCTTAATCCAACAAAAGGAAAGGAAAATCGCGCCATTCAACATTGAATAAAAACAAAATGGCCAGCAACATCGTAGAGAAAATGAACAAGTTGCAGGAGGTATTAGCTGATTGGGGAATGGCGGAGGAAATGTTGGTGAGAGTAGAATATGGGTGTTATATTCCCCATCGTGTAAAGATGGAAATCAACAATTTAAGAATTGCCAAAGAAAGACTGAAAGAAGTGGTCAAAAAGGAAAATGAAGACAACGAGGATAAGGAGGAAAAAGGAGCAAATCAGAGCTTACAATGATAAGCTTGAAGAAGAAGAGGAGAATGAGAAAAGGAGGAAAAAAAAAAGAATAAAAAAAAAACAAAAAAAAAACAGGAGGAGGAGAAAGAGAATGGGAAGAAGAAGAAGAAGAGGACAGAAAATGTAGTGGTGAAGATAAAGTGCTGGTGGCAAAGAAAAAGATAAGACAGAAATTAGAAGAAGAAGAAGAAGAAACCCAAAGGCCCTTTTCAGGGCCACTCCACTGCCTCGAAAAGATATCTATTCTCTCTAGCCTAAAAAAAATTATTAGTCGATTTTTTTGTGTGTGATAGATTTATGTTCATAAATCTATGTTTGTGTCGTATGTCTCTGTCTCTAACCCACGTCTCTATGTCTATGTCTCTATTTATGCCTAGAGTAGTGCTTATTCAGGTCAGCCCCTTTCCACACTGTTCCGCCCGATTTAGGTCAGCCATTTGCAACACTGACCCTTTGAGTAGCCCACCCATGTTAAAGTCCCATTGACCCCATAGCGCAAACGACCAAATTTAACATCAAGGCCCCATAGACGCTGTATCGCCCCAACTCACTACTTCCAATAATACGTGCTTATTCTTCAGAATCAGTTGACAAACTGGAACCCAATTGTACTTTGCAAAGAATCATGTGGTCATAAAACATTCGAAGTCTGTGGCTAGGCCACGTGACTGACATTCGTAAATGTATACAAAACGCATGTTATCAGGGTTCCAACCCTTTGTGGGTAGTATGTCGCTGATAGCTAGTATCCATTGTCTCATGTCATCATGTAACCATTTTTACCATATACATGTGATGTTTTTTTACAATCATAAACAACCATATATTTATACATCATATACAAAAATAAATAAGTCATTGATTAGACAATAAACCATACATTGCATGAAATGTGTTCACTGTACATTTAAAAAAGGGAAAAATACGAGAGTCTGGTATGTCATCTCCTGAGCGTAGCCACTGCCATATATATATAGGCTATTAATTGATGCTGTGTTTTTTTTTTTTAAAGAGAAAATATATATTCCTCTTTGGCAAGCAATTACCTCATACTATATAATATTTAATGTACTTTGTAATAAATCTTTGCAGATGAATAATAATAATACATTAACAGAACTACTAGAATTTAGAGAAGAGAACTGCGAGTGTTAAAGTGACAAGAACTATAACAAAATTGTTATTCTATGTTCTCAATACGAAAACTTGTTCTCGTAAGGACGCTCTATAATAGTCTGGTACTCTGAAAGAGAGTACCAGATTTGTTCCACGAGTCCAATATTGGAGCTCTCTAGCGTTGGAGGTGAAACCGGAAGTAAATTAGATTGGTGAATTTGGTCCCGCATCGAGAACATGGTTTGTTTACGTTTTGTATGAACATATTTGATCGAGTATTTGTTCTTAAAATGCATAATTTGCATTGGAGGCTTCATTTGTATTTGCATATTTTATTCATAGGAGATATGTAGTAATACTGGTCACAGAGAAATAATCACTATGTCCATGAATGCATTGATTGTCGAGCATGGCTGCATCGCATACGACATCCCTTGCAGAACAGACCTCGCTCACTTCACAGGGGTTCGTTACAAATAAAATTAGGAGCCTAACCTGTAATAATATAATTACAGGTTAGGCTCCTAATTTTATTTGTAATGAACCCCTGTGGGTCACTTAACAGCTAACAAGTGCAGACTTTATATATTTGGTTATATGCTTATCATGCTATGTTTTAAAGGCGCGTCTCAATGTTAACGGGCGCAGCCTTACTTTCTTGGAATAGAAGCAGCTGAAACACTGCCTTCCTTTGATCTTTGACTGTTGGGCCATTCATTCTCATAATCGTCCATAATCTCGTCCATTAGAACTGAATATAATCACAACCGAGTGTTGCTATCAGAGCAGTTTTATATAAGGCTAGTGTTAGGTGGAGTTAAGATAGTGCTAGGATAATAATCTTTCTGTACGTGATAGTTATTGATTAATTTCTGAACCTTTATTGTTAAAAGTTTTAATTGTAGCGTCGTTTTGACTCCTTATAATGAAAGCACATTTATTAGTTTGTCGATAAATTCGTAGCATCGAATGTTTAGGTAACATAAAAATGCTGGAAAAATAATGCCCACATAATAAACAAAACAGATGAAACGCTTTCATTTTTTAATTAAAAATACTGAAATAAAAAAAGTCACAATGCATGAATCAAGAAATTATTAAAAATTCTTCTTTCTATGGATTAATTCTAGTTAATAATAATGATAATAATTTTCTTTACTGATGACTCTTAGATGCTAATGATGTAGGCTTTATACTTCATTACATTTGTGACATTTTTGTTCTGATCATATAAAATAGGGATTATTTGTCATACAGCTCATAAGCATGTTCGTGTGATTATTTTATTTATTTAATATTCAATAGTGCATGTAGTTTTCTGAGAAATACAGCTCAGAATCAACACATTGTACTGCAAGAGGACACTGCTACCATCAGGCACTTAGCAATCATCTGTACAGATGGGAAGAATGATTTGTGTTAGCCAAACAGAATGAGATATTTTCAAAATGAGTTATAATATTGAAGGGTTTAGGAATGATTAGAAAAGTACCTTTTTGAACAGCAGTAAATTTGAAGTTCTATGTAGATTATGTCTCTGGGATGTATGTGTGTTTGTGTGTTTATGAGTTAGGAATTGAGAAGGGCAAGTGGGAGAGAGAATAAAATCAGGAGATGAATTTGTGAAGAATGCACAGGTTTCAAGAAAAAACTTGGGTCATATTTTTTTGTTTGTTGGAGATCTACATGGGTGATGAGCATTTGTACCACCTGTTATGCTATCCACTGTAAATTATTCTTATTACCCTTTCTACTCGTGGTTTCACCTTGCATGGAACAGGTTTTGTTTCTGATGTACACTACTCATATATCTTGTCCAATTCAGTAAAGGTGGAAATGATATGTATCAATCGGTCAATTTACATATCAAAATACATGGGTGCAATCATATTGAAATAAATACTGCATCATCCCAGATGAAAAATTGTACCAATTAGTGCTTGTTCCCTAAAATCAAAGTTACGTAAAATGATCATAATTTATATACTATACTTATAAACTATGATTTAGCAGTATTCCCTGAATTTATATTCCTCGGGCACAGAATTATGAATGTGTCAAAGGCATATTTAGAGTAATGTCTATGGTTTCACCACTGACAGGGTGTTTTTGTCATTCACTCACTAGTTTTATGCACATAAGAGATTGCCAACTAAGTCATGTAAACAAACATAAGTATACAGTTAAAGGTAACTGGCCACCTATATTGCACAAACATGTGATATTATTATAGTCATAAAAAAATGCATTTGTTATGTATGCATACCATAAAAATGTTTAATTAGACTTAAAATCAGCTTTTTTAAATGAAAAAAATATTTGGCAATCTCTGTAAACAATTGGTAGTTTCTGCATGCCAAAAACGGATATGATGTACATTTATCCCTTCTATTCAACCTAGCCATTCAAGTGTTTAATTTTCGCACGTAAATGTTTATGTGATATATCCTACGATCATACTTTTGTACGGCAGATATGGTGCACTGTGTTGCATATGGATGTAACCAGAAGAGTGATGATGGGACAAAAGGGTTCTTTCTTCTTCCGAAAGACACTGTTTACCAGAAAAAAAGTGGATTGAAACAATGGGATCGAATAGGGTGAGGGATGGGAAAGTTGTACCATTTATGCCAGATTATAGTCAATTTGGCCCAATGACAATTTGGCCCAAATCGGGCTGAATTTAAAAGACAATTCATCCCAATTTGAAAGACAGTTCAGCCCAACTCTAAAGAGACAATTCAGCCCAACTTAACAATAGTTTGAACAAGTTCTTTTTCCTCAAACAACAAGTAGATACGATGTAAAATATATATATATGTATGTATGTATATATATATATATATATATATATATATATATATATATATATATATATATATATATATATATATATATTTTATGTAGGACACAGTGTTTTTGATGATTTTATAGGTTGTAAATAAGAATAGGTTTTAGGAAAAAAAATTGAACAAATTAAAAGAAACTAAACTATCTTGATATTCTTTTAAAAGAAAATAATCATACTTTGTAACATACACATATATGAGAGAAAACACAAACTGACATATCTTGCTCATTCTAATTAAAATATTTATATACATTTATTTTTTTTATGCTAAAAACTATATGCATCTGCACAACAACAATCTCAATTTAAGTCATTGTTGAATTGTCAATATTGATTTATAAAAAAAATAATACTTAACATAATATTCTACAGAATACTTATACATTTTCTAAAGAGTATCGTACATGAGATATTATAACAAATATTTAATTGTAGGCCTCAGTTTGTAACACTGCTGCATATAATACACACTCGATTACACATAAGAGAGGGAGATAGAGAATAATGCTGATGATTTTGTCAGTGTTTAGTTGCAGCAATATGAAGCTCTTACCAGTTGATTTTATTGTTTGCTTTTATTTTTCAAGTTGATGTCTTAGTGTTGCATGTGCACGTAAACTGAAAGCTTGTCATTACTAGTCAATATCGTCAATCATATTTGCTCCATTATTCCATACAAAGAAGAAAGGAAATAATTTTATGCTGAATTTGTGCCCCCCCCCCCCTTCATGGTTCAGTAGAATAGATAATCAAACACTTATTTGAAAATAAAATGAAAGAAACTAACCTTGCATAGTTATCATTTATTCCTTCTTTTTTCATCATGCAAAAATTTATTAAAGGCAAAAATATATCCATGAATGTAGTGGATGCCAGCTGGTGTATGCATCCTTACTGTAGTGTGTATCGCTTATGTCAGATAACAAAAGCGCAAAAAAGACAAGAATATCACCCGATTGCTTGAAGGCACCTGCCATTCATGCATGATAGGTTATTAGGTGCAAAATGACCAAGATTGTATTGTATCCAGGTTAACTATATGACAGTATCTTGTAAATAAAAATCATTATTTTAAAATACATTCACTGTGAGTGCAAATGATAATCTTTTCGCTAACATGCGTTACAAAAGTATTATTAGAGCAAGTTATTGCTGTGTATACTATTTACCCTGTAGGCATCAATTATGATTACAAATGGCAAACAAATAGAAGCCCGGGGTGATGAATTAACACAACTGGCAGTGAGCAATAAACTCCTTGCTTAAACTTACTGACAGGATATCAAATACAAAGGTTATTTTATAACAAAGCAAGCTAACTCCGGAAACTGACTTTGGATTCTTTTAAGTGTGATGATTTTTTTTTTTATGAAGTTGGCCGACATAAGGAAGCCAACTTTGGTTCCTTTGGATTTTT